>JANHGN010016758.1:52570-89683 GCA_024605025.1 Megaceryle maxima
TGTCCCTGATGAGTTTTGAGAGCATTCCTTAAATGAGCCGAGCCTTCACCTCACGGCCATTCCCCCCCCCCCCCATGCTGCTATACCGTCAGTAGCTTTAATAAGCTGAGAAATTAGATCAGTGGCTTTTGGGACATATTTGCTTGTTTCTGGCTGAGTGAGAGCCGTTCTGTTTGTGTTGCAGCTTTGGCATCAGTCTGACTTGCGGGGAGTCAGAAGATCCTCCTGCGGATGTAGCTATTGAACTGAAAGCTGTGTTTACAGACAGACAGTTTGTCAGAAACTCTTGTGTAGCTGGAGAATGGGGAGAAGAGCAATCGTCTATTCCTTACTTTCCATTTATACCCGACCAGCCTTTTAGGGTGAGTACCTGGATAAAGGTGGCATGCACTGTATCTGATAAAGCGTAATGTGATCAGAGTCACAGCAGAACCCAACTCGCCTCTCATGAAATCACGGTGTAGCTCATGGTTCTCCTGTTGAGACACCGGTTGCTGGATTGTTTGTATTGATCAGTAGTTGTGTGGAGATCCCGCTGCTGTGTGCAGCTGCAGGCAGTTTGGATGGGGCTGTGAACACCTCACCGGAGTGCTATGACAAGTCAGAGGTTGTAATACTGTGGGATGAAGTGCACTTCCTGAGCTTAGTTTTATAGCTATAAATTAAAAAGTACCTCTCTATTATTATTGCATTATGAGTTATTATTGGAGAATGTAAATACTCTGTGGGACTGCTGTATGTTTTGATGGCTTTTTTAATGGACATAGTGTTTGCAATTTAGCGCAGCTAATAAGGATCTTGTTTGTCCTTTGTCTCCAGGGTTGGTAGGCTGAGGTTGACTGTAGTCCTTCATGTTAGCAGATTAAACAGCTAAGCAATAGTGGTATTCTTTCCTGAACCCTGGGATTAAATCTCCTGACAAATTTAAATCTGTAGTCACTTGAAAATGGTGTACATGGAAATGCTGTGGTGCAAGGGATGGACTGGATTGACCTAGAAGCAGATTCCCATCTGTAGTGTTTATGGTTATGTGAAGATGTCTTTGCAAATCAGGACTAACAAAGTATGCAGCTGCAGAGGGCCGATTCTCAGCAGCTTCACAACATTGAGGAAAAAAGGCTGCATGACTTCTCCGTGCGGCTGACCCAGAAAAACCTTCCTCCTCCTCCCCGCCCCTCTTATGAAACCTCGCTAGCCCCTCTGCTAAATGCCAATGCTCTGACCAGCTGCCAAACTCTCCTAATCCTTCTTGCCCCCAAGATAATCTCCCCCAACCCCAAAAGCTCACTGTCTCCCCAGATGCTTGGGCTTTGAGAGGGTGTTTGTAACTGGGTTTGCTGTGAATTGGTTGCGCTCTACTTGCTTCTGTAAACTCTCCCATCAGTACCCTTTGGTGTGTGTGGGAAATGCACTTGGAAGTGCATGGAGGCTTGGTCTCGCTCTGGTGGAAGGGGTTGTACTGCCTGCTGCAGTGGGTGGTGGCTTGGCCCTCAGACAAGACAAATTACCAGAGTGTGTTTTCTGGGTGTCCCACTCAGGACAGCCGATGTTAAAGGATGGCGATATTGCACCTTTGGCATGAAGTACTGTAGAAAGGAAGTTGTTCTTTTATTTTCTTTCCTCTTTTGCCTTTTTTCCTCAAATGCACCAATGGAATTTAGGCTCCAAATTGACTTTGTACCTTGATGGTCTCCGTCTCAGTGAATAAATTAGACTATTAAGTGTCCTTGCCACTTACTTGTGATACGAGTCCAATTATCGTTCTGGTGTGGCCCAGGGTGATCTGAAAAAATGGATGGTAAGCAGCACTGAGGCTAACCATAGCTTTTACATAACAAGGCCTGAGGCTGGATGCACCTGCCACAGTGACACAGGAGCTACGTGGCAGCACGGGCCTGTTCCTGTTACGTGGTGCACTGCCAGGTCCCCAAGAGCCTAAGCTCTCCTGGAGTGTCTGCTGCCGCTTCTCCCAGTGCAACGTGCCCTAAGTCAATCGAGCTTTGGCTCAGTCAGTTTGTCACTTGTCCCATTCCCATTTTTATGACACTGTAATAGCAGCAGAGTCAAGTGCCAGGAAGTGGCATTTCACTCTGGACTGCCAGCCCCTTGGAATGACCCAGGGTTTACATGTAGATTTCCTGCAGATTTTCTTCTGGGCATGTCCAGACCTAGAGGTCTCCAAGGGTCTGTACAAGAAGTGCATGTTCTGTGCCCTCAGATCCCTGCTTCCTGCTGGGGAAGCTCTAGCAAAGCTTAACTACAGGGCACCCTCTCAAGCCAGCCTTAACATCAGGAATCTCCCAACTTGTCCAGGCCTGTTCAGCTCCAGGCTTTGTTGCTTTTCCAGAGCATTTCAGCAGGGCTCGGGGAGAAGGGATGAACAGTGTCCCTCCCCAGTCCTGTTTGTGCCTTGTGCAAACTGTTGAGCTGAATTCAAGCCATCCTGCACCACATTTCCCTTGCTGCATCCCCACTATGGAGTCTAGTCCAACAGGGAGTCCTGGGCTGTCTGCAGACATGGTAGTGAAGGGTTTTTAGTTTTGCAGCAGCTCTGTATGTGTGGGAGTGGAGGGCAAACCTGTCTCTCCTCTTGAGTTCTCTCCCAGTAAATTAACGGAACTGTGCTAAGCATTGCAGAGGGAACTGCCCCCTCATTCTGCAGGAAAAAAAAAAAAAAAAGTTCTGTAGCAAAGGAATGCAAGATTTGGGTTGGAGATAAAGTTTCTTCATCCTGTAATTAGCAGTTTGAGTCTGTTTCTGGTATTATTCCAAGAGGCAAAACCTCTCTTGATACCAGTGGGACTGGGTTCCAGAGTCCTTCCTGCCATGAGTGTGAGATTGGATTAATGTCCCTGTGAAGTAAGAGCAGATCCATCATGACTGGCATGACGGAGGCAAACTGGTCTCCGCACTGGTTGTTACCTGGCACATAAATAACCACACCAACACTACTTAAATGCTAATTGAGTGCTTTTTGAGTTCTGTGACATAACTTGCCAGTTACACTGTGAACAAGATGCTTCATCATTTTATTTTTCACAGGTTGAGATACTTTGCGAGCATCCCCGTTTTAGAATATTTGTGGATGGACATCAGCTCTTTGATTTTTACCACCGTATTGAAACACTGTCAGCAATTGACACGATAAAGATAAATGGAGATCTTCAGCTTACAAAACTTGGCTGAGCTCGTTAGGACTGCAGATTCCAAACCGGCTCAGGTGCAATCGTCCGTTTGGAGAAGCGACAGCCAGCTCTGGACACAGCTATGGTAGGAGGGCTGCCCTGTTCCTTTTCCGCATGCAGTTCTTCACTCCTGTGCCGATGAACTGGGCTGTTGTTTATCCTAATGAAGAACATTGTTGGTTAATAGACATTGAGCCTTTTTTCTTGGATCAAAATAGCCCACATGTGCTGGATAATAATCAAATTGGAATGGATTCAGAAAGACTCACAGTCTTGTTTCCAATCTCACAGAAAGGCAATTTCTGAAACACAGCGCTCTAAACCAGTTACTGAACAGCAGTGACAACAACAACAAAAAGTTTTTCTTTTGCAAATTTTGTTTCTGCACTGAAGTGGAGTAGTGTAGCACAACATAGGGCCACGTGCTGATGTCCTTACCCGGGGCCTGAGCCTGGTTCCATGGAAATCAATGGCAAAACTCCCACTCACTTTACTGGGGTACAATCAAACTGTCTAGTTCTTAGTTAAGCACAATTCCCACTGATTTCTATGGGATTTTTGCACGTGCCTGGGGCTGGCTCTTCTGCTGGTGTAAATCAGCATTGCCTCCATGCCTTGCAGTGGAATTTTGTTGAGTGCTCCCAGCTGCTGATTTGGCCCAAGGTCTGTGCAAAAACTGAATGAGGGTGTGAGGACACAGCCTGTATATTTTAGTCAGGGTATTTGCATAGAATGTAGATCGTTACCAGTTTTTGCACAATGTATTGTTAATACAATTTTTAAAGCTTATCTGTAGTTTATTTATTTATACTCATTGTATGTATTGTTAGTAAAAATGAACAATCTTACTGATGTTTTAAGAACAGCAAAGTGTAAACATTTTGAATGTACAAAATGTCTTAGGTTCTTTGGGTAAACTTTTGAAAAATCCTACTTCCTCTCTAACATTTACTTACATTTTAATGGAGCCCTCTAGGCCCTGGGAAAACATGGACATGGTGGTTGGTGGGGGTCTGCATATTCACTAGAAACTGCTTTTCAGGGCTTACTAACTTTGCTGCACAGGATAGGTTTGAGTTAAAAGTCGATCCGTTTTAAAAACAAACCAGCAAATTTGTAGATTTCACTGGGCTTTTATAACCTGAGAAAAAGTTAAATTTGGCAGTTTGTTAGTTCAGAAAGAGGACCAGCCTCTTTCCAGGGGAGATGGGAGATGTTTTGCACTTGTTTGAGAACATATTCGGCCTTTGATATGACAATTAAAACTTGTCTAGACAGCCAAGTTATTAATGCTTGAAAATCAGCTACTGCACATGAATAATAACTTTTCAAGTAGCTTTTTAAATAGTAGGTATATCTGTATAAACACAGTCGTGCTACACTATAAATGAACACAGCCACTTTTCTTGACTTCTTTAGGACTAAATACACTTTTTTCCTTGGCTGCTCACAATAGACTGTAGCAGGTCTTTCTGAGTAGTTATGATATAAACATATATTTAGGCAATCTTGAAAACATGTAATATAGGGACTTTCTAAGACACTGAATACAAAAATATTATTTGTAGCACAGTATTAAAAAAAAAAAAAAAAAAAAAGAGAGAGAGAAAGAAGAATCTCACAAACAGGACTAAGTTCAACCTGCAATGAAGCTATGATTTAAAGCAACCAGAACTGGAATAGCCAAAGTTAAGGGTTGCAAAGCCTCATTTTGCGCTAATTTTGCCTGCAGTTAAGAAGCCTTAGACTGCAAGCTGAAATTCCAATTGTGGCTCTAGTCCAAAGCTTGCTGAGGTTCTCCAAGCATAGAAGCCTGATTCTTATTTCATGCAAGTGCAAATCTCTTTGTAAAGCCAGGGGGTGTTGCTGCTGCTGCATATGAGTTAAGAATCAGGCTGCCACCCACAAAATAGAAGTTAAACCATGGAATTTTTAGCCTTAATATTGACATTCCCTGACTTTTCCTCCTTTTTCCAAATTAAGAGAGAACCTGCTATTTTCCAGATGATCCTTTTATCTGGTGTGTGGCTTTTAAGTTGTACATCAGATTCTATTTGTACTCCAGATTAAATCTTGATATGGAATGTTCCTGTGTTGCTCTGTTTTTACTCTTTTACATGATACATGATGACTGTGTCATTTTCTATTGTATAAAGAACACTGACAGTGTTTTGGTACAAAATATATCCTTAAAAATTATGATGATAATAAAAATCCAAGGGAAAGGTGCTTCTACATGGGGTGTTTGGATTTTTCTCCAGCTTGGAAATGCTTGATGGTTTCAAAGCAGATGCAGGCAGAAGCTGAACTCTCTTTGGACAGATACTTAGCACTGTCCCAAACTAACACTTTCTCCAACTAGATACGTAGAACCAGGTTTGCTGATGCAGTGCCACTGCCCGAGGCTGTCCTGCTAGTCCAGTGGGCCAGGGAAAAGGTAGCACTGTGACCCTACAGTACCACAAGGCTGAAAGGGATCTCCCTGACAGCACACTGGTAGGGATTTCTCCTCCACACCTTTACTGTAGCCCAGAAAAAGCCATTAGGCTGCCTTGAATTTTCAGCCTCTTGGGATTCCTGGTAGGTGAGCACAGCCCTCAAACTCTTGCTATCCCACATGGGCTTGGCACAACACCGTGCCCATGACAGGGGTGCCAGGATAAACTCAGTGCGCTCACGTGTCAATGGCACCTGTCAGGAGCAACGGCCCGGTGCTGCTGCCTTGCCTCTGTTCCCACCTGCTGCTCTGGGCTCTCCCATTTGTTCCCACTCTAGTAGTTTTCTGTCTTGGGAAAATGCTTTTTTGAATCTGATCCTGGTTTTGCACTTGCGTAACTCCACCAACCACGGCGCCCACCACCTGTTTCTGCCCTGTTGTGATTTCTGAGACAGGCTTTGAGGCAAGAAGGGCTGTGAACCCACTTCAGATGGGTTGTGGTTTGGCTGAGAAGTCAGGAAAGGGCAGAAAGTCACAGTTAAGGCTTCGACATCTATTTGTCTAGCACCAGGTTGGAAGCCTTTTTATTTTTCTTTTGCTCTTGGGCAGTACCAGGCTACAGCAGGCAAAAGAAGGATGATGTCTATGTAACCAAGGGATGTTCCACACCTGCTTGTCTTATGTTGGCCAACTGTGATCAGAAGCAACTGCTGAACACTTCCATGTGCAGTGTAAGTCAGAGAAAACTGAGGCCTTAGATATTTCTCTTCATTTGGAATTCAAGCCAAATGGAGATGTTTACGGTGGGAGACTGTACTGCAAAATTTTTATCTGATTTTTTTTTGTCTCCACAATTTAGGGATTATTCAGATCTTCAGTTTGCATATAAACTCCACTAGAGTTGAGGTAAGACTGTTTCCAAATTGGACCAGGTTGTCAAAATGTTTTTTCAGTAGGGACAAGTAGACTGTGAGTTTCTTGAAAGGACCGAGTGAGTGTGTAAACCAACTTTTGAAATCTTATGCTAGAATTTATTAGCTGATTATTTTTGTGGTTTCTTCTGAATGAGGAAATTAATTCTGAAATGAAAGAAGCCTTGAACGGGTAAAACTTGCATGGATTGGAATCACTCAACTTAGCATAACTTTACTTTTTCTACTGAGGAAAAACAAACAAGCAAACAAACAAAACCCAAAACAAACAAACAAAACCAAAGAAAAAAAAAACCCAACCCAAAACCATGACCAAATTATTGTTACATTTGGAATTGGTTGTAAAAAAGCTGATTTAACAAAAAAAAAAAAAAAAAAAAGGTTATTGCCTACTCAGAAAGAGCCTCAAAATACTGAAGTATCACGTGAGGTAGTCTGTGTCTAAACATATTTCACATAAACACTTTTTCACAGCCAAGTTGTTAAAAATGTTACAAAATACCTTATTTTTGTGTCACAATTAGAAATGTTTGCCCCACCTTGAAAGAACATTTTGTACTAAATATTCATATGTTGTCTATGTGAACTTGCACTAACAGATATTATATTCTCCCTCCCCTCCTTGACGAGCTTGAGAAGAAATAGGCGTAATATTGCTAAACCGGTTGAATGTGACATGGGCTTGAGGCATAGCATCTTTCTCAAGGGCTGTTTTGAGTAAACATCCTGAAAACCAAAGAGAGCGCCTGATTCACTGCTGTGCTGTGCCAGCTTTCCACCCCTGTCACTCTCTTTGCTGTGAGGCTCAGACCAAAGCCCTGCAATTTTAATGTAAGGGAGCAGCACTGAGATTTTTATCTTATGGAATTTAAAAGGATTCATGGTGGAGGGAACAAGAGCAGAGTAGCCACAGCACTCTCAAGCTTAGCAGTAAGGTTGGGGCAGCATGATGTGCTGCAGTCCTGATAGAGCACGAGTTCAGAGGGAGGTAGTGGGCATTGCAGAGCCAGCCAAGAGCCCAGGTTGTGGAGCTGCTGACAGTTTCCCAGCGATGGGCATTTGCCACATTGTTTGCTGTCACCTTCTGCAACTCCATACCAGAACACCAGCAAACCCAAGCATTGCTTATAAGTTCGGAAGGCATGAATTGGGTTCATATTCCTCAACATCTTTAAAATCAGGTCCCCAAAAAATAATAGGAGAATTTAGGAGTAGCCATGCCAGTAAGGTGTTTTTTTCCCCACAGACATCCAAGCAGTATGTCTGATGTGGGGCTCATCTTGTATCTTGTCTCCCATCCACAAGAAGTGCTGCCTGCAGAAATCTACAGTGCTGCTTTCTGCATTCAAGCTGCTTACAGTGACCTTTCCATGTGGAAAACTGCAGAACCACAATTCTGCTGAGCCAGTCAGTGGCAGCTCTTAACAACCTCACAGCACCCCTGGAATTGATATGACAGTATAGGGAACAAGAGTCAGGCTGAGAGCAGCCCTAAATGCTCACTGTGATAAGGACAGTGGTTAGGAAGAAAAGCTACACAAGCCTATGAACAGTTAGTGACCTGGTGAGATTTTTTTTGTAATCACGGGCATCCTGATTTTCTCACGTGGATCAGAAAGCGTACAGGTAAAAGTCACTTTGCGATGAATGGTAGTGTGGGGTTAGAACCAAGGCCAACCCAAATGGGGAGAAAAAATGAGCTGCAGACGCTTTATTGGGCTTTGATACACCCTCCCTGCTCCTCCCAGCAATCACTGCTGTTATGAATGTACACAATGACTACAACAAGGAGATTCAGCAGCATGTGCAAGATCAAAATAATCAACTCATACTTTGCCACAGGTCCTCCCTAGCTTCTGTTGCTAGGCCTCTCCATCTGTCTGTCAACGAATAGCTATATCCTGCTGCTTTTTAAAATACATGACAAAAATCCCTTTGACTTTCATGGAAATAGGTCCGTAAGAAAAGGGGTATTTCTAACTCTCCCTCTCCAGTTATTTTCAGCTGGGGCACTCTAAAACTGAGTTTATTTTTAAGTATGAATAGAGGACTATTTCTGTCTGCATTATCCATTTGATAGACTCAACAGAACTCACAGCCTCTCTCTGCTGCAGTAACACTGGTTTTGCAGTTAGCCAATTAAATATCTTACATTTGTTACCTTCCAGTTTTAAAAAGTGAGGGTGTGCATGAAACAACCAGGCAATAATATGTGCCAGTAATACGTGTCATTCACCACTGATCTTTTTTTTTTTTTGTGTTGTGCCAATTTCATAATGAACTTTTAATAAAACATGAATCTTCACTAAGTTGTTCTGTCTTTTATCTGAATTTTTTAATGTTCATTACACACGCTCTTGACTTCTGGGTTCTTTTATCTTCCGCTTTTCAGGTGTAGCTAACTCTTTCCCTCATAAAGCTGTAGTGTGAAACTTTAGAATGAGATGTGCAGCTTCAGTAGCAGCACGTGTAAAACTCCTTTACAGTTTAAATGCACTATACAGAAGAGTCAAATAGCTTCATTAGCGGAAAGAATAACTTGCTTGTTCATGCAAGACTCCTGCTGACATCACTGGGCAGCGTAAGCTTCAGGAGTTAACAGGCACAACTCAGACCTTACGGCCAGGCCATGAAACGCACATGGGTGGTCACTTTTGCATAGGATAAACCAGCTCATCAGCAGTGTAACTCACGCTTCAGTTCCCTCTGGTGGGACTGGATTCATGGGTGAGGGTTACGTGGTGAGTAAAACCACCAGATCAGCTCCAGAGACATGTTATTACAAGATCCAGTGTTTCACTTGTTGGCATGATCTGAAGTAAAGTTTACGCTGACCTGAGTAAGTGCAAGAGAAACTTTAAGGTCTCAGTTTCTTTCAGTTAAAGCTATTGGAAAAAATCTGCATGACCCAAATGGGAAAGGATTATGCCCTACATCCAACTGTGGCTGTAAAAAATGAGTGCAGTTTCTGAGGGGAACCTCAAAATCCACACAGCACTGAAGCAGCAGATGAACAGGGTTTGAATACAGCTAGTTCTGTGTTTTTTCTCATGATAAGATGACTATGAATCAGATACTCCCCACACAGTTCATCCAAGCTCTAACCCGTAAGCATGGATCTGTGGCCATTCCTGCTCAAAATCAGCCTGAAATTGGCCCTTTGTTTACTATGCATGACCCTACAAGGGAGCATGTTAAGACACTGAGAGATTCTGAGTTAAAACACAGCATTAGATGCAAACCAGCAATGTCTGTGAATGGGATGAAGGCAGCATCTAGGCCCCACCAGAGAGCAGAACAACAATAGCCACGTTAATGCCCGAGGGAATTTTCAAAAGGGGGTTATGTACATCAAATTTCACCACTATAGAGACCCTTGAAGAAAAGCTCTCGTTTGACATGTAATACTGAGTAAACCACAGACATGAGTTTTGGGGAAAGGAAGGAAAAGGGTGTCTCACTCCATTGAGAACACCTGATAAGGCAAGTGCCACGTATACTTCTCTCTGGTTCAGATCAGTACTACAGCCACCTTGCAGCTGGGCTTTATTTTGGTGGACTGTTTCCAAGCTTGAAGTCAAGCCAATTTGTGCTTGAGCAATTTACTCACAGGAAGACCATGAATATGACTCTTTGCTAGCACTGCACTGGATTTTATTTTTAAATCATGACTTTCACCATTCTTCAACGAATAGCAGCTGGCTTTGAAACATCATGTCAGCTCTAGAACTCTCCAAAAGTTACACATTTCTCATTCTGTTCAGGATTTGAGGCTTCAGTTTCCACACTGGTGCCTTGCTAGCCCAGGGCTGTGATGCCAGGGTTGGGGGGGGGGGGTGTCATTCTGTGAAAGACCTTGAGAAGGAGATGCATTTCAACAGCTCTCCTCCCAGTAGGGGGAAGGAGACCTGCAAGACGTGAGACCTTGCAAGTCTGAGGGAGAAGAGTCAGTGAAACAGAGCTACATGGACTCTATGTTTGCTTCCTTGCAACTCTGAAAGGCAGGAACAAAAGCCTGGTTAATTAGAAAAACTTCACTGAAGGTGAACAGTAAATCCCAGCAGCAAAGAAGATGGTTTCAGTACTAGGCAATCAGACACTATCAGCAAAGAGCCACGTTCCCTTCATGCCCAGAGGCCATGGGCAGGTATTGCTTCGATAGAACAAAGAGGAAGAGCTCTGTTCCATGGAGCAGCCCATCACCATGCTGATGAAGATGCTGGAGGTTTCTGAGAGCACTCAGTAGCCCTTGCCTTTGCCTGGCTCCAAAAACCCTTGTGATGGGAGAAAAGCCAGCGATGACAGTACTGTGATGTATGACAAGCTACAGTAACAGCTCCAGCACTGCATGCTTAAAAAGGCAAAGAGGATTCTTTCCTGGTTGCTCTCTAAGAAATTTCCTGTTCCATAGCAAAGATAGAAGAGATCTAGACCAGAACTAAGGACAGACTATGGCTCCAGGTGAAATAAGTATTCTTGGGAAAGCAACAGATTCACTACAGTCTCCAGGGAAAAATGGAGTATTTTAATTTAAAAGTAGAAAGGCCTCAATGAGGATAGTGGGGTTCCTTTTACACCCCATTTTTGGAAGAAAGATACAATGAGCCACACTGGCTACAAAACAGACTCTGAGGGGCAAAGCTGGGAACAACTCTGGATTATTGTTTGGATGCAGAACATGGCTTCCACATCCATTCCCCTCTTCCTCAGAGGTGGGCAATACTCTTCATGAGAGAGACCCACTGCTGGAAGCTTCACAGCCAGAATTGTCTCTCTGCAGACACCAACCAAGATCTACTTTAGTTAGTGCTACTCACTGAAGAACTTCAAAGCACTGACAAGCTTTAAACTTGTGTTAATTCATGAATGCTCCTTCCCTCTTCTAGTATTATGGCTGCTATTCCTCGGGCAGGGAGAGGGAAGAACAGAGATGTAATAACAGTTTGCCATCAATCAGTGCTGCAGTTTGGAATATACTGATTTGCACACGCTTAATGTCTCATCACTGTGACTTTTGGCTACAACATAGAAAGCTCCCAGGCCCCCTCCATTACTTCTCAGACAGACGTGTTATTTTGGGCCAGAATATACGACAGTAAGGTTGAGTAGTGCTATACACTGAGTAGCTAGCTCCTCTGGGATCAGAGGGGCTATTTGTAATGCAAAATCCTTCCAAAATACTATTTTTTTTTTTAATAGTAAAAATTGAATGGCATGCTGTCATTTTTTTGCAGCCACCACTGACTCACGGTGCTTTCAACTGCGATTTAAATAATGCAGAAGAGAAGCTGGAACATGGAAGATCAGGCTTCTTAGCAGGGAGTTGTTTGCTGCACATTGAATTCAAAAGATGATGTTCAAGGCATGTTTCCCTAGACAAAATACAACAATCCCAAACTGAATGATGCAGACAGGCAGATCTCTCTCGACTGCAGTGGAAGTACACTAATAAATAGCAAGAAGCAATAGAAGTATGAACTGCTTTAAGGTTCCCATAATAAACCTAAGCAATCTGAGCTATTCTAAAGATGCTCTCAGGCAAAATAACAGGACTCTTTTCAGCAAAAGGAAGCACGTGATTGTTTTAATGCATTGTACAGCTGAAGCTGTGATAATGTAGACTAGAAGATGATGTTTTTAAGTGCAAGGGAAATCAATTGTAATTACAATCGTTGTTGTCTTTATGTATTACCAGCTGTATTGATTAGCTTCATCCTGTGTGTCACTGGTGACTGGGGAACACGAGACATTATCTTGTGCTAGTATTGGAGAACAGCAGACTGGTGTATTTTTAGAAACATGATTCTCACAGTGTAATTGTAGCAACTGGATGATCACACAGAGGCATGTTAAAATGCCAACAGATGAAATCCTGGACAATGCCAGCAAACATTTTAGCTCAGGAGTTCAACAACTGGCAAGTGCCGTGTGTTTACCTCTAATAGTGTCATCTCAGAGCTCAAATTGGCCAGTGAGAAAGGGAAGCTCGTAAAGAGCAGAGTGTCTCTTTCCAGTATGAAGAAATGATGCATTTGTAAGTCAGAGCGTCCATATCTCTCCTGCCCTACCTGGCCCCACAACACAAGAAATTACACCTCTGTACCAGTAAAGAGAACTGATTAACATCTGCAGACATCCTTCAAGGGCTCAGTCATGGATCTGAGCTGCCAGCAGGCAGTTTTTGGGGTGCCTGTGTTGCACAACAGAGCATGGTGCAGAGGTCATGGGCTCGCTAAACCTTCTCAGTATTGCAGAAGTGAAAGGCTTATTATTGGGCACAAAATTGCACAAATATGGGCACAGAGTTGGTAGGGCCAATTTGCCTCTAAGGAAAGTCAGTTGGGAGGTGACCAGGAGCTGCCTGGACAGAGCAGGTATGCACCAGCATCTGTTAGGAACTTCTATGTCTTGTAAAGCATTTATATGTCTCATAAAGCAGAAGAAGCTGTTTCAGACTCTCTGAGAATAGCATAATTCAGGCCAACAGTCCTGTCATAGGGCTAGTTTAGGCAGGAGTTTTACAGGACCGATCAAGGTCTGAACCTTTCCACTAAGAGCCAACCCAAGTGTCTCTAAGTAGGGCACAATATGGGTTCACTTGTAGAAGAAATACCTAATGGACACTTGAAGCATTCAGCAAGCATTCAGGTGAGCGTCAGAACACCAGCTATCTCCCAGTAGACTACTGCTGTATTCAACACAAATAAACTGTTGATCACAGGCCATCACAGGAGCACAGTGACTATTACACTCAATAAAACTGTCAGACTAAATAGTTCGGCGTGCTTGATTGTGCTAACTGGAATGTGTTTTGGGGGACAGCACCAGGGATGCTGGGGCAGACAGCTGTAGCAGAGCTAGCCCCAGATTTTTCTTTCAATTCTCTTTAAGTAGAATGCATCTGAAACCTATTCAATAGTTTTGAATTTTATGTATTTATCACTGATACTGCAGTGACTGCAGTTGGTGTTGGAGGCTATTACATGCCTGATCTTTTTCAGGTTCCCGATATATTTATGCATGCTGGTCTTGGTCATGAATGGCAATATACTCCACACAAAGAAAATTCCTGTCTGCCTTCAATGTACCACTCTTAAATCTCATTAAATACTCTTTTATCCTTTAATAGGTGGATGAATAAAAAGACAACCCTAAACTACCTTCTCAGTATCATTTTATCACTTTCATCGTGTTTCTTACCACCTTTTCCAAGTCACACAGACCTTTTCAACCTAATGACCAAGTAACAGGATGGAAACTTTTCTAAAACATGGCTTCAATCCACACTGTAAGAGTGAACAGTCACCATAGTCAAAGCAAATTGCAGGTGATGGTATTATTGCCTAACATTCTGAAGTAAAGGTAGGATAAGGCCCTACTCCAGCGGTTATAGTGCAACATGAAATCTAAGTGTATGGTCTTTGCTTATCAAGTTTTATCTTAATTTCAGAAAAGCCTCTAATTAATTATGCTGAAATGTGTGCTTTCAAACTGTCCTGTGCCTGGCTTTCAGGAACCCCCACAATTAACTGCAACCAATGACTCCCTCTGTGTCACACTTTCCTCACAAAGGATTTTAGACACTGAATCTACGTAGCCACAGCACCAGACCAAACAGACTTCCGTCTCCTCAGCCTGTTCCCACCTGCCTCTGGCCAGCCTCCAAATAATTTTTGTGGCTTCCTTTATGTTCAAGCCATCTTTTTCTACCTGCAGTACTGGAAGGGAGTAGACCGATCTGGCCTCTCAGAGCATACCACTCCACAGAGAACATCTTGTTCTGGAGGGGGCATGGCAGGAAGAAATATCCTTCATAGCATTCAGGCGGAAGTGAGCCAGGTTTCAAACAGGAGGCCACAATTTTCGCTGCCAGAGACTGCCACCCATCTTGGACAAGTAGCAGCTCCACTTGTCCTCCTCTAAGCTGCCTCATTTGGACCTCAAGCAGATGCAGAAGGAAATTCTGGATACCTTCACAGGTGAACTTCCATATATGGCCATGAGGCCACAGGATGTGATGGATGGCATACATACAGATATATATCAGCATGCCAAAATTTCCACAGCAACATGTAGGTAGTATACACAAATACAATTACACATGCATTTACTGAGAGAAGGTGGTAGAGTGACTCGAACATGTGTCAACAGCTTCCCAGGGTGAGGATTTAGAAGAGCTATTTGGTGCAATAAATACTGATGCTTAATACACAATTTTCCACAAAGACGGCTTTTTTTTTTCGCTTAGGCAAGCTGAGTTGCTATATTAATGGCAAAACTGGAAGCCTTTTATTGGGTGAGTAGTAGCTGAAACTGCAGGGGTATTCATGCCACCTTCTGCAGCATCTAATTTCAGCTGTGGTAATTCAGTCTGGTCTCTGTGAGTTCCCTATATAGGCAATGGAATGAGAGACACTTCGTCCAGAGGATGATTTAGCAGAGACAATTTTGATGCCCTGAATCGTCTTCCAGAGGCCTTAGCTCCTTAGTGTTTGTAAAGGGACCTTGAGGACACTTGCCTTCTACCAAACACCCAAATATAGATGCTTGATCTCCCTTTTGAAAACATACATCCCCACCTGAAGTTTAAATAAACCAGAGAGCTGGAAACAACAGGCCACTGACAGGTGACACCAGATGTTTCCTTAAGCACCTGCTACTAGGAAGGAAGCTAACAAAGTGAAGAACAGCAAAGGCTTTCAGTGCTGAAGGCAGAGGGTTATGCATCACTCACACAACAAAGAGAGCACTTGCAATTCTGCTTCCACAGGGGCAAACCTGTCCTGCCAGGCTTGGAAAGAGATCTGAATAAAAAGCCCTGGAAGGAGCCAAGGCACTTAGGGCAGCACCTGCACAACATCCCTGTTCAGCATCCCAAAGGTGATGCAAGCATCTTCTACACAGAGGAGTAAGAAACACAATATACTTGATCAACTAGAAATGCTAAAGGATGTGGAAAGGGCTCTACTAATATGTGACATTTATTTTTAATTACTTTCCATGTTACCGAGAACAGCATTTCTGATTAGCCAGATTCAAAGTAATTATTGGCTATGGGAACTTTCAGTGGCTTTCAAGCAGGCCCTGCCAGAAATAGGTGGCAACAGGAAAACACTGTGTGGCTCCCCTTCTGCCAAAAGTAAAACCAGATAAAGCAGAGTCATATTTCAAGAGAGCAGATTTATCGTTTTACTTAGACCGAACAGGGCAATTTTTTAATCTCTGTCCTTTTTGAACCGTTCAGCACCGGCACATAAAAAAGGAAGACCCAGAACAGCACCTTCTTAGAACACAAGCTACCTAATAGCTGGTGGATTTCTTTGCAAACAGCACTAGGAATACTAAATGTTGCAGTATTCAGCCTTTATTCCTCAGTGGTCTCCTACTCTTGAATGTAGAAGAAACAATGCTGGTACTCTACAGATGTTGGGGAGGTTACAGCAGCAGACAAATCTGACCTGAGCTGGTTTGGGTTGCCAGTTTTGTGCATGGCTTACACTCCAAAATGGCCAAATGCCAGAAATGGGTGAATGACCACCTGCTACACAAAGCCTAAGTCAGCAGGTTTTCAGAGTGATTTCCCCAAAGGTATAAAGACAAGCTATTAATTAAGTCACTACCTCTGGAGGAATGGGACAGAAAAAATTTGTTGAGGTCAGTCTCAGCTTGCACCACTATGATGTATGTGAGCATGCTCACCATTCCATAACATTGCAGCCTTTACAAAGGAGAGGGAATGGGTAGAGAGCCTGAAAACAGAAAGGGAACAGGCCAGTGGCTCTGCAGAGAGCTATCAGCCCTCCAGCTGCTTATTTAGCCACAGTCAGAATACATCCCATCTTGTGACTCTGCCAGCACACAGGAAAAAAACATGGGCATGAAACCCCTTGCTCAGCAGAGGCATGACACTGGCTTTTTATTTTTCTGAGACAATATTATTTTTATATGCAGTCTTAGCTAAACTCAGGAGTCCTGATGTGTTCTTACCCACTTCAAATTCCTTGCCTACTTTGTCCAACTAAAGACTGAGCAAAGGTTTGGAACTAAAGGCTCTGAGGGACTGCAGAAACAGAGGGGCAATGATATGTTCATCTATTTTGTTAAACCTAAATACTTTGAAGATACAAGACTTTGCATTTACAGGCAATTTTTTTATTGCCAGTGGGGTTCAGGATGGTGAGCTCTTTGGAGTTTAGAGATGCAGAGCCTGAAACTTTTTTTTTCCCTAACTTCTATTTTATGTTATTCATATCAGGATAATCCATTTTAATACACCCCAAGGAAATGAGGGGAAAACCCTTAGATTCCTAACTAGGTTAGAGCTACACTAAACCTTCCATGAGTAAAGATCTAGGCAAGGGTGATTCTACTCTTGAGAGAGTGACATCACTGAGGATGTAATTTAAAGATAACAGCAGTCAAAGAAGGAGATACCAAGGAAGGACTGGGACACAGTCTTCTGTGTTTTAACTGCAGCTGGCTTTTCTGGAAGAAAATTCCTCTGAAGGAATTTTACACAGGAGTAGCCCATTAGCTATAAAAGAACACAGAAAAAAACCTCAGAGGAAACAATTTTCATGCCGACAATATTAATCACTAAAAAAAGCAGGCATCACTTTTCTTTTTGTCCTTTGTGATCTGTTTTTTTTCAGAGCTGAGCAATACCAGTACAATGGGAAATGTAAACAGCACCTTCATGCACCAGAGAAGGTCCTGCAGTGGTGATGTTTGCTTCCTGGGAGATGAAATGGTTGAGGTGTTAGATCAGCCAAGAAGAATCACAGGAATAAAACCGGTACTCAAAAGATCACACAAACGCTATTTCCCACACGCTAGGACTGGCTGCCACAACTGCAGAGATTATTTCCCATTCTTCCTGGGACTCATTCACCATTCCTATTTCCTCTAACCAAGTTTTGACTTCCAAGGGAAACTTGGAGACTGATGCAGAGCCTCACCTAGGGCCAGCATTAGACTGGGGTCCACCACAGCTCTGATCTCCTTGGATCAATCCTGCTGCAGAAAAAAATGGTCATCTCAGATCAGGGTGTAACGGTCGAGCCCACCTCACAGAAAGCCACACCTGATGGTTTTAGCACATGAAGCTTTCCCAAAGGCAAGAATGAGCTTTGAGAAGCTTTAGAGATAAGTTTATAATGCAGTGGTGACTCTTTCTAAACAAGCAAGAGAGGAAAAACACACCATGGACCCTTACTACACTGGGCCCTGCCTTTTATGCTGGGCATACTTGTGGCTGTGTGATGATACCAGAATACACCTTAACAAACAGAGCAATAATAAGGTAATAATTGTGAAGAGGGAAGAAACCTATCTGATCCACTCCTAAACTGAATTAAAGGCTACCACAGTAGCTTGCATATAACAGAATCTGACTCAGGAGAAACTGGTCCAGCTCTGTAAAAGCAAACCAGCCCCAAGGCAAACCTGAGCACCCAGTGACTCTGTCATATTTTGTAGGGGGTTATCACCATGTTTTTTGTTAGTTAGCAAAGAATTGTAGCTCTGTCTGCCTGCATGTCTGTCAGATTGAGAAAGGGAGACTCTCCAGAGAAGTGGCCTAGCTAGTAATGGTGTATAAATCATCAGCAAACAACAGAGATCTGAAAGTAACAATGGCCTCTCTGAAGGTGCAGCCTGTAGAATAATTTAATCAGAGTGGAAAAATCTTCTCAATGTATTCTCCTGTCAAACTGCATCTGAAGACATTTATATGAGAAAAAAGATCAGAAGACTCAGCTGCTGAGCTGTTGAGAAGTGAATGCACCATCCATCCCTGACTGGCTGGCTACAAGCAAGACAAGAACAGGTCAGTGTGCAACAGCTACCCCAGCAGGTTCAGTCCAGGTCTCGCTCATCCCTGAAGCAACTCTGCAAAGTTGATCCGATAGCGATCAAGTTCCATCAGCACAAATCAGATAAAATGATCCCAGAAGGTAAGAGAGGACAGGCTGGGGGGTGTGTGTGGTGTGGCAGTCACGCGCTAAAATGCCTATGTTATTTTTGAATGAATGCTGGTTCACGTCCCACCATTGATTTGAATAAGAACCAGCACCTGACTGGTGAGAGATCTCTAAAGTGCTTGCAAACCTCCCTCCTGCTCCAAGTGATGATGTGCACGGGAGTCTTTGCTCCTTGAAAAATCCAGGCTATTGACAACAGGTTTTGCATCAAGAACTAGTTGCTGCTCATAGAACTGTGAATGATCTCATAAGCTGCAACATTTCCTATGTGAGACAGGCTGTTGAGGAGACAGAGGTCTGATTTTTGGAGATAGCTGCATCACTAGCAAGGGTCATGCATCTTGGCTCCTTCACAGAGGAGAATTTGTTGGAAACTCCACCCACTATGGAGTAAACAGTGAGTTACTGAGGACATGGTCTCTGCCCAAGGGATTTCTTGCCGAGGGAAAAAAAGCCCATTTGCAGCAAAATAAGGATAAATATGGATAAAATATGGATTGTAGCCAAATTTGGAAATAATTATATCTGTTCTGCTCGCACAACCTTCCACAACAGGGCAACTGGCCCGATGCCATTTCCATGCAAACCAATTGTAAGTTGCCACCAGTCTTCCATTTAAATCCACTGAACTGATGACTTATATCTGACCGAGCAGACTGAAAAGCCCCTCTGACCTACATTATAAACAATTCCATAAATGCAGGGAAATCCAGACAAAGTTGCTCCTTTGAAACATTTGGCAAACAGCTTGTGTTGGGAAGACTTGGCGCTTTTGCTGCTGTTTGGAGACGTGTCTCCAGCTCACTAGCACTGTGCACGTGGAAGAATGGGGGTATGAGAACTCCTCCACACCTAGACTCTATCTCAGATCCCTCTTTGGCCAGAGGAGGGTACAAAGTCCAAGAAGGAAATAGCCTTCTCTCAGCCATGGTGCGAATCAAGGCTTCCTGCAACAAGCACTAGACCCTACAAGTTGATATGTTTATTGTGTTTATTAAACTTTTTTCAGTTCAGTGGTTAAAACCTGAAAGCTATGAGCCAAATTCACCACTAACACACACCTCTTGAGTTTGACAAGGATAGAGATGGTGTGGCTGTAGCTCACTGCTCCCTAAGGCGGCACTTAGACTGTATGATTGGTGTAGAGAAAGAGGTGTGAATAGTGAACAAATTTCCTGCAAAGGACATCAGTGACATTACGTAACCCTGCTGGGACCATATTCAATTGGTAGAACCAAGAAGCTTGCTTTGAGACAGGACCCTTTTCCCAACACTGAAACCCAGTCTACCATGATTTAGAGAGAGGGTTCCTACTTAGAGCCTGGTGAATTTAAACAGATTGCTCAGGCACCTGGATTTACCTAATCTCATCTTTCCTAGCTCTCCTTGTGGCAACAGAGCTGGTTCAGCTGCTCTCAAGAGATGTCCAACTGATCCTGGATATTGAAGGGTTGGAGGCTGGACTTCTCATCTCTTCATCTGCTCCACTGTCTTTGTGCTTCCCTTGCCATCCTGTCATTTCCCTCCCCGAGCAGTTCTCCACATTACCTTCTGCCTGTTCTCGGTACAAATGTCAGGGGCTCAGTCTTGCTTCCTTCAGCTTGAGAGACAACAGCATGCTTGACCATGCAGACACCAACAGACTCCTCTGCTTTCAGTCTCATCCCGACTGCTGGTGCAGCCAAAGGCTGCTGCCTGCAGGATTCCAAGGCAGCTGGGGCAGACAGTACCGCTCTAGGCATTCAAAAACATTTTGGCTATTTGGAGCATGGTATTTTCTGTCTAGATTCTGTCTTCCTGTTTACAATTTACCTATGACAACGACCCTATCAGACAGTTTAGGATCAGCTATGGCCAATCTCACATATTTCTCATAGAAGAGCTTTCCAGAAAGCAATCCTGTTTTTCTGAGATCTACCCTTGTTATATGCCTACATCCCAGATGCTTTGCATCTTAATGAACATAGATCAAGAAACAAAAGCCAGTGCAGAAAAATATGACGGAGAACAAAATTGACATATGTGGTACTGAAAACAGGCATCAGATATGAGTCTGAAAGAAAATGAGGAGGATTTTAACAAATATCTTCAAAAGGAACCACTTTCCTTAAATGGCAGTTGTATTTGAGACAGAAGCTGTCATTAACCCAGAAAAACCTCATGCATTTCCACTTTAAAACCTGGAACTGAATTAGTCCTATCTTCACTAACATTTAATGGACATTTTGACATTCACTGTAATGAGAAAAGGGCATGATCTTAAGAAAAAAAATAAATTCTGAAATTATTTTTACTGATATGCATCACTGCCAGTCACAGACCATCGGATCATGAGGAAAACTTGTCCAGAACATCTGAATCAGACACCTGAATTTCACTGACTGTGTTGACAGATAGATGTTATATGAACTTGTGCAATTACAACAGGATACTTCAGGGCTTCTTATATATATAAAAAAAAAAACAAACCAAAAAACCCATCTGTAGAGGTAAGTTTCAATGGTCCTAAACCTCAAAAAAGCCAAACCAAACACCAAAACAACAACAACAAAAAAGCAAACAGAAAAATGAACACCTTTGAAATGCCTTAGAAATGAAAAAAGCCTTAAGATGTTAATAGAGATTATGGCCATATATATGTTATTACCCCAAAGAGCTCAGTATGCAAGAGAATGCAGTAATAACTCTCATGACGTACACAGCGTTAGTAGTTTGTACCCTGGAATTTCCTACCTGCTGATCTACGAGGGTGTTTGGATGCTCTTGACTCCTGTCATCACGGAAAGGAGCTGACACACAGGGAAGGAGGATGGCTATGGAAATCAACTCACCTTTATCCAATAAATAAATGGGATTGTTAAAACAGAATAATGGTCTTCAGCCATTATTAGTACTTTTCACCTTAAATGTACAAAACTCACAAGCCATGCCTCTTAAAGGCAAAAGATTGCCTTAAATGAATAATTTTGATTTCTTTTCTCATTGCTTTCTGCATTTAGTGCTTGCATTGAAAAAAAAAACAAACCAAACCAAACCAAAACCAAAACAACCAATTAGTCACACTAGAAAGCTTTGCTACTGAGAGTGCTAGGAATCTTGCTTTCTTGCTGACAATTGAGGTACTCGCACAATAGCATCTTCTGGAGAAGGAATTATTGTTAGCCCTGGGAGGAAACAGTATGTGTTGCCTGTACATCATTTTGGCTGTCCATAGCTTACCAAGGTGCTGCACTTGTCAGCTGTTTTTTTTCCTCTCAGCTTGTCCGAGTAACATGGTTAAGTTAGGGCTGAAGTCAGATTGTTTTCAGTCTGCACTTGTCTTAAAGTTTGTTATACCTCCTTCACATCTGAACATGCCAGCACTGCTGAGAGCTTGCTAAGTTTTGCCAGCTACATCGGTTTGCTTATTGCCTCTGCTGACAAGCCTTGTCCTCATTAAAATGTACATACACTAAAATGCACTTTGCATACACTGCTGCTGAGTTACATATAAAATGTTGCAGCCAGGTGTATGCGTAGTATTGTCACATCGAAGTCATTAACTTCTGCCACTTTGAGGATGTGGTCTAGACCATGGCAGGTGAAATGTGGCTGTTCTGACATTCATGAGCTGGATAATCCACTAGGTAGTCCTTGTATGGGAAGAATGTGAGCCTGCATGTTCATTAGACACTCCAAATTAGCTGCAAACATGGTCAAGACTCATAAAGGAGTTCCTTAGAAGAAAAAAATGAAACAAACAAACTAAAACACCTCCCAACAAATACTGTTGAGTGTCAGCAATCCCCTATATTTGCCCAAAGAAGACTAAGCCAAAAATCAAAGAACCAACATGCCCTTCAGATATAGGAGATTTCCAAGACCCACCTAAACCAACTACTATTTCATCTGTTTTCTGTAACTGCATAGGGTTCTTTGTATTCAACACATTTAGGACTGTTTAAGGACAATTCTGGGATTTTTTAAGAGCTTGAGAATCACAGGAGAATGGGCTGCTGATGTAGTAATGCCTCTTTGCTTTTGTAGCTATGACTCCAGTAAAGATAGCTAGGATAATTTGTAAAAACTAGTAATAAACTTGCACTCCAAACAGTTTTACATGTTTCATCTAAAATACACATTACAATGGTTTGCTTTTTATGCCTAGAACAGATGGAAACAGTGCCTTCCTTGAAGGGCTGGGAAAAACTAAGACAACTTTGTTGGATCCCCAAAACAAGATAAACCATTGCCTGGTCATTCTGCATGACCAGAGGTCAATGCTAAAGGAAGTAGTGGTGATACAGAAGATGTAGATATGTGAGCTGCTTAGAAGAATATCTCAGTGCCTTTGAAAAGATTTGAGAGGTACCACTGGAAGGAAACAGAGACCACCATGCAGGGGTTGTCATAATGATTAACACCTAGTGCTGGGAGGACAGGCTTGGCCAGTTCCTTTTACTGTCAGCAGAGAGACAGGTAGAGACCAGAGAGAGCACAGATTCATTCAGACACTAGGACAACTGCAGGGAATGGGGACCCTTGGGATCTCTGCTGCACAGCCAGCTTACAGACCCAGGTGGGCTCTTTACAAGGTGGTTCCTGATGCAGTCAGAGGATGCTTTGGGACCGAGAGGCAGTCCTGGCTCCCTCAGCGCTACCACCGAGGAGTGCTCTGCAGAGCCCTGTGGAGGAGCCAGGCAGTCTGCAGATTCTGAATGGACAACAACCAGTATGCAAAGCAACAAGAATCAGCTACTTATAGATGCTTTACCAACTTTGATGCCAAAGGACGGATCAGCAGTGGAGTTTAGTAACAGGCTGCTTTAGTAACGGTTCATTCTCTGCTCAGCTGCAGCTTCAATTTAGCTGACAGTAACTGCAGAATTTTTCTTTTGCTAGCTATGGCCCATTTAGAAGCCAGCAGAAAGCATGTATTATTCATTCAACTGGCTTTGATAATGCCCACCTTATGAAACCACAGCTACGAACAATTTTCATGCAAAGTTTTTGAGGTTGATTGGCAAATTCAGTCAGACAAGCTCTTTCTGCTTGATAATGCAGTAGTAGCGGTTATTTCAGCTATAGTGGTCTAAGATAAATGCAGTTTTACTGAATTAAAAACATTTCAGAGAAATGTGCCAATTCAGTTTCATGTCAGCATGGGAAAAAGTCAAAACATTCTGTGAAGATAAATTGCAATGGTTTGATTTCCTGGTTTCAATTTGCTTTTTATATATATATATCATTTCCACAGAAAAATTTAAATTAGTTAGCAGTGCACTGACAATATCAGAAATTGAAGCTTTTGGCATTAGTGAAATAATCTGGTAGGTCCAAAGACCATTTAAAATTAATTCTATGGATAACTTCAAATCTTCAAATGTCTGATTAATCTGTGAGTGTAAAAACAACAACAAAAAATAGAAAGAAAGAAAAATAAAGCACAATTCTTTCTCAGGAAATAGACTATCTAGTTTCTGATGAGCAACATTGCCAGGATCCAGCAGAAAGGGAAGCCAACTGCCTGAACTTTGAAGATTTATCTAGTCTTTGACTAGAGCATGTTTCTTCCCCAAACACTGAGCAGGGAAGCCCAAAAAAGCTTGCACTGCCAGGAGCCATGCTGTACTATATTTTTGGAATTAAAACAAAACAAACAAACAAACAAACAAAACAAAACAAAACAAAACCAAACAAACAAAAAACACACACAGAAAAAAAGGAAAATAACTGCACTATTCACTGCTAGCAATTCAACATCTTTCAGATGATGTTCTGCATTACACTACACAATAAACGGTACAGCTGCTAGTATAATTAAAGGTTACATTCAGGATCCATGTTGTAAACTCCAAAACAAGAAAACAAAAGTTAAGTTGTTTCTTTATAAATACTCAATTTTCTTGAGAATTATAAATGACTACGTTTTCTGAAGGACATGGATATAGCCCGTAACAAGCTCTCCCTGCCATACTCAATTCCCAACCCAGGAGGAGTGTCTGAGGCTCCAGACCACGCTGGTTTTGTGGAGACAGACTTTCTGAATCATCTCGACACATCACGATACCTTTTTCCATTTGAGACTTCTAGGAAGGCTGCGCCCTCTCCTGACAGTTTAGGAATCAACATCAGTGACAGTTTAGGAATCAACATCAGTGACTGATAAAGCTACTTGCTGCCGCTAAATCAAGGCTGAACCTCAGTTAGATCAGTCCTGCTTGACTTAAAACCTAGGCTACGCAGAGGGGCTTCACATTGAGGTGGATACCTCACAATTACAAAGCTTTTTCACCATGCTGTAAGAAAAGAAATTGCTTGGAAGTATATGCTTTAAAAAAACCAAACCAAACAACAAAACACCACCCTATGTATAGAACATTGCTCTAGAATAATCTCCAGGTAAGATACAGTGTTTACAATCCCTGCAGTTCTGTAAAGGAAACTTTCACATGTTGAAACCATAACCTTGAAATTAGTGTTGCAACCTACAGATTCCATGACATAGAACTAATACATGATACGGCTAATGCTATTACAAAGAGTCAGTCTGCCTTCGTAAGCAAATGTAATCTCCTTCAAGCAGCGAAGCTTACACAGGAATGACTAAAGAAATCCCACACATCTTGTCAATCACTCACACTATGCCTAAGTGAAGATCACCTTTTTTTTTTTTTTTTTTGGACATGGAATGCTTATCTCTTACCTGATCCTGTATTCAGGTTAAATGAATCTTACAAACTCACAACTGCATACTGATTAAAACTTCTGGTCCTAGAAATTATGGAATACTACCAAGAAAGAGAAGGAAATTTCCTTCTCTTCAAACTGGCAGGGGCCATTTGGAGGGATTTTTCTGCCTTTTTTTGTAGTTTAGGATGTGAGTCACTTCCTCAAATCACCTGGGAATTTTACTTAATAAATTTCCTTCTATTCTAGGTTGTAATTATTGATGCTGTCCATCTTTCTGGCTCTCTTCCTGTGGTACATGATTGTGGCTTTGGTCTGTTTGACAGAAGGGGTTTTTTTAGGGTGCTAGGGCTCAGGTTGCTGTCTGGGAAGTTTATGGGTAGTGTGTTTATTCAGTATGCTCATTCAAATAATCGATACATCAGGTGTATAAGAGATGATAATTACTAAATTACCTCGTCTAATATTATTTACAATGTTGCTGTAAGGATGATTGACATTCAGCCATGAATGTCCATATATGTCAATAACCATCAAACAAACACAGCTGGAACTGGAAACAATTCTTCATGGACTAACACCATGCACTGTGGTGTATTTTAGGTCCCTGGAACTTAACAGCTACTGCCAGATACGGGAAGAAATCAACTAGTTTGTCTGTTGCTTTACCACAGAGAATTTCACTGCTTTTACAAATTCTTCTCTGCACCCTTGTGACTTGTAAAACATGTTGTTGTATATTGGGTAAAGGTCAAAGATCTTTGACTGCTAAACTGCCCCACCTTCCAGTTCCCTCATCGCTTCTCCTTCTGTCCTGCCAGGTCAACACAAGCTTTATGCTGCATTTCTAATACTAAACTGAAAAAAGAAAAAAAACAGCCATCAGGTGGCAAAGTGTAATAGTCCTACAGCTTCATTAATAGCCACCTATCATTATCTTCAGCTACTGTAACAGGATTCCTAACATAAGAGAAAGATTGTATTAACGATGTAATTTCCCCATGCTTCACAAAGGCTTTCCATTGCTTATTAAATTAGCAGATTAATTATAATTAGTCTTAAATGCATTTGAGGCATTTTTGTTCCACAAACCTATCTCAAATGTGAAAAGTTCTATGAATAGCCTTATTTTAAGCCTTCCTTAGCCAAGCTAGTCTCGTTTAAATATATGCCTAAGCCTCTGTATAAACAAAGCTTTAATATTACACTTTGATCGCTACTTTATTATTGTAATTTGCCAGCATGTTATAACTGCTGTACAGTGTTTGGTTCGCTACTGTCAAAGGATGAACGGCAGGCTTTACACATCATTTAAGACCATGTTATGCATTTGTAAAGACCTAATGTGCCAGTAGTTCTGACAGTATTCACCAGTACAGTCTAAATAGGTATTACAAAACAAACAAACAAATTTGAAAAACAGAAGCATAGATGTGATATTTCATCTAGTGTTCTTGCTGTGAATGTTCTTTCATCTATCAGGTCAAACCACTGTCTACTTGTGCTCCTTGGGAAAAAAGTGTAAATAAGAGATAGATAGGTAGATATAAAGTTGTATAAATTAAGAGTATTTTCCTGTATGCTTTTTTTGACAGTCTTTTTACTTCTTTTTTATGGAATTTGCATAACCAACAAGCAAAGAAAAGCATAAAAAGTAGCTCAACCAAAGCATTGATTCGTCTTGGCACTTAAAACTAGCTTACTTACACAACCTCCTCAGGCAGCACAGACACGTATGAATTTCTTTTTCTAGAAACAAATCTGTACCGAGCTACCCTTTAAAGGTGGTAACTCCAACAGATCCTGATACTTCCAAGATGAGGTTTCAGCACGATGCAGACAGGCCCTTGGGGACTCCACCTGGACTAAGCGGTCTGCAGACTCTGAGGCTGAAGGAACATATCCCGTGGTCACAAGGAGACAAGAGAACGTGGAACAGCGCTATGGCAGCTTGTATAGAGGTGGCTTTGGAAACATGCTTGTGGGATCATACGTACGCGATCAGACTGCTCCCCCCGAAACTTCAAAGGGGAAAACTTTGCAACAAGTTATTTCCAATGTAGAAAGATTAGCTTAAGCCCGAAGACTGGGAAATGAAACCCTACCATAGCACAGGCATAAAAACCACGATCGCGCTGGCGGCGGCAAAATCCCGCCGGCGTTTTCGCCCCGGTGCTGCCTGTACCGCAGCGCTGCTCCCGCTTGCTCTTCTCCCATTTGGGGTATTCTGCCCCAAATTCCCCATTTCTATTTTGGATGGGGATTTTTGTCTGGTTTTTTTTGTTGGTTTTTTTTTTTGGGGGGTGGGTTTTTTTTTAGTGTCACCGCCTGTTTTCGGCGCCTCTCCACAGGCAAACGCCAGCAACAGCCCCAGCCCATCTCACAGGATCCCAGGTAGGTCTTCACCTGGCACAGCCCCCACACCATCACTGGAGAGAAATTAAAAATAACTTGTAAAACGATATCACACAATTAAAACACATCGCATTGCCTACTCCAGGGCACGGAAGCCTCCGCCACCTGGCGCTGCCCTCTTCCTCCCGAGCTCAACATGGCAACCGCAGCGTCCGCGCCACAGCATCGCCTCACCCCTCATCCAAGATGGCGGCCTCACCGCGGTGGAGGCAGCATGCCAATAGTTAAGATGGCAGCAGCGCAGCTAAAGCACCGTCTCACTCATCCAGGTGGGGCAGGAGATGCCGCCGCAAGAGCGGCGTTAGTCGCTCGTTTTGTTTATTTATTTATTTATTCATTTACGTGCTCGCCTCGCCAGCCGCCGCTGGAAGTGACGCGGCTCCGGGGGCGGTGGTGCGGTGCCTGACGGGAGGCCAAGTGGGCGGTGGCGGGGCAGGAGGCGGTGGCCGCTGGGAGGGGGCCGGGCTGCAGCGACGCGGTTCCTGTCGTCGTGACATGGGTTCCCCCTCCATGGCGGTTGCCGCGGGAGGTCTCAGATAACCGGCCGCATCCTCTTTCCCTTTCCTTCTTTCCTTCCTTCTTTCCTTCTTTCCCTCCCTCCCCCGCCCCGCCCGCCGCCATGCCCGCCCGGGCCCCGCCGCCCCCCGCGCAGCCCACAGGTAAGTGACGCTGCCGTCGCTACCTCCGAGCAGGGGGCGGCTCGTTTGCCTCCAGGCCTGGCTAGGGAAGGGCACCCCCTGCCTTGCGGTGGCGGGCGGGGACCCCTTAGGGGCTGCCACTTGAGGGCCTGTAGCGGCCGGGGCCTGTCGGGGCGTCGCGCTCTCTCTCTCCTTCTTTCTTCATCCTTGGGGAAGGGTGGTGGGGCCGGGTCGCCTTGCCCTGCCAGCGGGAGTGTTGAGCTGGGGGTTGACGCGCCGCAGCGCTCTCCCTCAGCTCATCCCGCCGCGGTTTGGGCAAAGGGACGGGCCGCGGTGGGGCTGGCCTCGGAGCCGGGCGGCTTTGTCCTTTGGTAGCGGGCCGTGAGTGAGGGTCGATCGGTGTTACACCGCTGCTCGCACCGGGCGGTGTCCCGGAGCGGCTCCGGGAGGGGTGGCAGTCGGCCTGGGGCCCGTTCCCCGGGGTTTTATGGGGTTCAGGAGGGCCGCAGCTTCAAGAGAGGACTTCGTGGTGTGATAGAAGCAGTTAAGTTCTCATGTGTGTTTAGCTTTTCTTGATAAGCTTTCTTTTTTAAGGGTTGTAAAGCATCTCAGTTGCTAAATGCACCTGATGATGACATGCTGAAGCTGAGTTGTGATTTTATTTCTTTTAGAAGTAACACCGTTCTAACATCGGCCAATGCTTCTTAGGTCCTGACGCTTAAGTTTACTATTATATGTGGTTGCATGATGAACCAAAATATTCTTTTTTTCCTAGAGAAGACAATTCCTTAAACCAAGGGTTAAGCCTTGGGATTCCTTCTCAGTGTCAGTATGTCCGCTTTTTGATGTTGACAGTCCCTTTCTTCCAGCTTCAGCTCAGAAATTGAAACCTGCAAAAGTTTAACACTCTTTTTAAAGCAAATCTCTGTTTATAAATGAAGCAAATGCATAGAAGAAGAACTGTTGACAAGTCTGCATTGGTCACCTAAGTTTTGTTTTCGTGCATGGTTTACAGTGTGATGTACTTCATTAGAACCAGTCTTGTCAGCTGTTGAGCCCATGGTAAAGACTTTGATGGATGCTGGTTTTTAAGTGGGCTGGTCCTTGGAGGTTGAACAAAATTTACAGTATTTTTCCTTCTTTCATTCTCTGTACATATGCAGTAGACTTGGAAAACCAATTAGCCTACTTTAGGCATAAAAAGTTAGGTGGTATTGTTGGAGCACACAGAAGTTTGTATGAATGCTCATACAGCTGATGTGTAGGTAGTGGTTCCTCTTCCTGAAGTTGGAGCTGAACCTGGAGGAATAAATATTACATTAATCAGGAGAGCCTGGGGAAGAGGTGAAGTACCTGTGGCTACTCAGAGGTGGGTTGTTCCGATTGGGTTTTTTTGAAACATTCCTTTTGTAGCAGTGAAAGCAAATAGCATGAGTTTGAGGATATGAGAATTTAAACTTAAAAATATAAATTAACTGTATAACAAAGGGACTTCAGAAAAGCTAGTGTGGCTGTGGTGTTTCTATTTCACATGTTTGCATAAAGTCCATGTTGTATGACCTTCTAAGGTCATGTGAAAGCATGACCTCTTTTTTTTTTTTTTTACTTCCTTAATTTGTTTGTAAGAAAGCAGTTGGCTCATCTTGGTCTCAACAGATTAATTCATGCTGTCTGATTATTTAATCTTATTTTTGTTTGTTTGTTTGAATCATGATTTTGTTTAGCAAAGAATTTAATAGTCTGTAGAATTAAGAGGTATACACTTAATCATATTTGTGTTACATAATTCTGTTGATGAAGTGATCTTGTATTTATACTTAAAAATTTCTTTAGTAACTTAAGTTAATGCAAACATTTTAACACCCTAATTACATACTACAATATTCTGAAACTTTCAGTGCTTTGAAAAGACTTGTCTTTCACAATGGAAATAATAGAGCAGCTCAGATGGACTTCTGTCAACTCTTTGCCCTTTCCTCTTGAAATATTCATAGAGTTGTTCTTGCAGATATGTACTGGTATCAGTTGGAAACTCAGCAGTAAAGAAACTGATGCTGGATCTGGTTGTTTTTGCTATACTCAGCAGCATAATCTTTCAGATAATCATTATCTTTTTCATCAAAATGTTAATTCCTTTCTGGGCTATTGTATTGCTTGACAATTTAAACTATGTCTTTGTGAACATTTCAGTGCAATGACATGCTAACCTTTTTATGGGGATTCAAAATGCTCATAACTTTCCTGGATAGTCCTCTTAAGAAGAGTGTCTTAGATCCTACTCGTTGCTAGGTTTCAGAAATTTTGCCTGTTAATTTTACATTCCTTTGTGCAGAAAACACACTGTGTGAGCTGCTCCTATACACACACACACACACACACACACACGCCTTGAAATGTGCCTGATATGAAAACTGTCTCATTCCCAGTAGACTTTCTTCCATGGTAATGTCTTTAGCAATTAAATTCTTGGATTGATACTGCAAGAAATATTTCTGCATGGCTACCAGTTCCAAGGTGATGTAATGAATCTGCTTCTATAAGGCAAATAATTTGGATTTTTCAAATCCCAAGAGTCCTGTTTTAGAAGAACCACAAGGAATGGCAAATACTGTCTTTATTTTACTATGTTTGCAAGTAGGTACCAGGGGAAGGACACGTGAAAACTCTTAGTTCATATGTATATTGAAAAGTGATAGAAAGCAACATTTTATTCTTTAGTGTGTTATTAGGTGTCCCTCCTGTGTTGTGTTTCTACTAAGAGATAATGTCTGTAGGTGGGATAAATGATGAATAATGTAAGCCTGTTCTTGCTAAGCATGTTGAACTTGTTTCAGTCAGATTTTTAACAATTATTTATTTCTTTTTACACCTACTTGTTCTCTGCACATTGAAGAAAACATTTGTTCACTTAAAAACAAGCAAAACTGTGCAGTAAAGGAAGGAAAACCTGTGCTTGTTCTCCCTATGCAACTGTATTTTCTCTGACAAGCTGTGGGAGAATCTTTCCTATAAGATTGCAGTTACCTCTGGGAAGTCATAATCTGCTCTTTCCTGTAGTCCCATGTGAAGTTTGAAAGGTTTATATGTGATGGAAAACATATTGTTCTGTAAATAAATTGCTGAGAACAGTTGACCTTATGTAGTCTAGTTCTAATACTTGTTAATCCAGTATCTTTCCATCTTAATTTAGAACAGTTTCCTAGTTAACATGTTTCAGAGTAACATCCAGAAATAAGTTTTTTCACTGACTTGAATGCTGTTTTAAAAGGAATTTAAGAAATGGTAAGAATGAAAACATCCCAGTTATGTGTTACTGATGAAAGTTGTCTTTACACATTATATGGGTCTGTGCTGCACATTGGACACAAATGTGTTACCACAGAGCCAGATTTTAAACCCAGATGACTTTCCCAGCCCGCTGTTTGCCGATATGAATTAAAACATGCGTGTTCTTTGTAACATTTTTCCCACTGTTCATGGATTTAGGTACAGACAGTGTCAATTGTGAGTTGAAATGTGAATTTTCTTTGCTTATAGTAACTTTATAAAAATAACCCATTTTGTTTTGGGGGAAGTGATGCTACTCTTAGTTCATTAAACTCTTTTTTAAGAGTTTCATTTAGTTTAAGATTTTTTTCAAATATTCATCTGATTCTGTGGTGAAGCCAAAATGAAACAGGGAGAAGTGAAGCAGCACAACCACTGAAAAGTGCATATTTGATCATTTCTTTATACAATCTAACAAGATTTAAAGGAAGCTATCTATATCCCAGATCTGTTGCAATTTCATATCTGTGCCACCCAACTTACTTTTCCTGTATTGTCTGTGATGAGAGGAAGAGGAGCGCTGTCAAAGAGGTTTCAATCTTATGCAGGCTGAATTGTCAGAGGATGCTTGGTGTTTACTGCTGGCTTGGGGAGGGCAGGAGAACAGGAGGAATGAGCTGCCTGAGACAAGTGCTTGCATCCTGGTGGTAACCTCCTGAGTTTTGTACTTTAATGTTCACTTTAAGTACAATGCTTTGTAATAGGTGTCTAGCATATTCAGTGTTTGTTGAAACCACAGTAATGTACAGTGGTATTGATTAATTCCAAATGTCGGGTAATGAGAAATAAGACTTTGATACATTTGCCTTATCAGAAGTGGAGAACATTGTTTTCCTCAAGTCATGTATGTCCAAGTGGAAAAAAGTGCTCTCAAATTCCTGCTTTGGGTAATGGACCTTCTGGCTGTAGCAGCATTAGATTCAAAATCGAAAACATTGATTTCTCAGAGACTTTATGAACTAAGCATTTTCTTGCTGTATTTTGTTTGCTGGTAAACTATTCCAAAAGTAAAAGTAAGCTTATTAAAACCATTTAAGAACATACTGACTTCAGCCTGGACAGTGACACTCTTTCTCTAGAGTGCATCTGGGTTGCAGAAATGCTATTTTAACAGACAGGCTCTTCTCAGTCACAACCAGCCCCTTTTAGAAATAAGTTCTCAGATGCAGGAAGGCTGTAAATCCATTTTCTATTGTTCATAAGCCAAAGAAAAGGCAAAGTTATAAGAGAAAAGGACAGCTCTTCCTACTGGAAGCCAGCATTCTGCTGTAATGAGAAGTCTAAATCTGGTCCTTACTGCAGTATTTTTGGTATCTGCTTGAGGGATTCCCTTGCAGTAGAACAGTTAAATGTTCTTGGAAAGATTGGATGCTAGCAGCTAATGACCTGAATCCATCTCCTTGCCATTGCAAGGCTTTTACTGTCGGGCATTTCAGTAACGTTGTTAATTCTGTCATGGAGATCTTGATCGTGCCATTTCTAGTTATTTTGTTCTCTTTAAGTGATGGGTTGCTTAACTCAGCTTTGCTTTCAGAATAATCCATAGCTGAGAGGTTATCTATTGCTTTGCTAATATTTGTCTTGAGTTACAGGGAGCATTCTACTCAACAAGGAGTTTCTTCCTTTGAATTTGCACACCTCAAGTATTGCTTTAGATACGCCCTTTGTTTGTGGCCTCCCAGTTTTTTAAGTCTTATGTAAGAGCCAAACTTGCTATTTCAAGGTTTGCCTCTAGAAGACAGGCAGAAAAGGAACTATTTATACCTGCTTTTGTGTATTGTAATTACATTCTCTTTGCTGCCATGTCTTTGTTACACTATTAGTAGTATTCTACAAAAAAGTAGTGAAAAAGGATGTGATCCGTGTGTGCGGAAAGCAGATACTGTTCCTATTTACTGCAAGCAAGTAATAAGATATCCTGGTTTGACAGTAAATTTTTTCAAAACCTAGTTAGTGACTTGAGATTAAAAAAAGGGTATGCATCTTGTATTTCTGAATCCTTGTCCTGTCAAAACTTAAGTCATTTACTAATCCTTTTCAGCATCAGTGATTTCTGTTTTCTCTCTTGAGTGTTTTAAATTGACTTGAGTTACATTCTGAAATTATTATGACTTTTTTCTAAAGGTTTAACTAAGAGCTGCACTAACAGAATTGAATCCTGTAAAATAAATCATCAGGTTGGTTTTTTTTCTTTAAAATGTCAGTATGTACTCATAAGTTTATTATGTTTATAGTGTGAATTTGACAGTGATCTTGTATTTGCGATAATAAAATTCCTTCATAACGAATATCAGACTATGAATATGAAGAAATACGTGGAAGCAAGAAGTTAACTAATTTTTTCAGTTTGTGGTTTTGTTTGGTTTTTGGTTTTTGGGTTTTTTTTAGAAAAACAAACAGGTAAAGGACTGCAGAAAATGGCATCTGAAAGAGAACACAGCTCTTTAATTTTTTTTTTTTTCTGAGAAACTTTGGACAACTGCATGTCATGAGGAATTGATGGAAATTTGTCATGAGTCTAATATTAAGCTATTGTGATCTGATAAACATGTTGACACTTGTCAACACAAATCCGTGATTGTGGCTAAAATAATCCATTCTAAACATGAACTCTGGTTTATTCCTCACAGTGTAAGGTCTGATTCGAGAAACTTGGGTTGTTGCGTGCTACAAATTATAGAAGTAGTTGCTTTGTTATGTGCAAGTGAAAACTGTTATTGTTTCTTTCAAAGAAGAATCCTAGCTATATAGTGTGCTGAACAATTGGTGGCTTCCATTTGTTTAAAAGAATTTTTAAATGAACAAATAAGTGCAAAAGTGCATGTTAACTTCATAGCTGACTTAAATTTTGGAGACAATTCAATCAAAAGTTTGGGTAAGTTAAATAATCTCCATATCGGTCATATCTGTCAGAGCTGTGGGTGTTCACCATGTTAATGTTCCAGTGGATGGCAACAAATTTGGTTCAATAGTTGACAGTTGTCAGGTGGAACACTTTTGGACATTGAGAAAGGGAATCATAATGAAATTCTCTCTGAAGAAAACTACCCTAAAGCTAAAAATTCCCATGCTGATTTTATACTGCAAGGTGAATTGAGATTGTCATATTAAAAAAAAAAAAAAGTAAAAATTAAATCCCTAATTAGTCAAGTGGTGGAGGAATACTATTATGCCTTTTCCTTCTGTTACACTTCCAGTATTGTATTCTTTTGAGTTCTTTAAACAGCAATTAAATTGTGTTAACAACCTTACACTCATATGAATCTATATTATATATATTTTGGAGCTCTTCAGCTTTTAAAATGCTGCTGTAACTTAATCAGAAATAGCTGACATATTTTTTAGAAAAAAATACACACAAATCCATAAAATTGATTATACAGTTGTTTGATATGGTTTAAACTGATTAAACATGAAGCAGACTATCAGACCTATGTTCAGATTTTTAAATGCACAGTTAATGTTCTATACAGATCCTTCCTCTGGCAACTATTAACAAAACCTATTTAGAGTATTGTGCTACTGGACTGCTGCTCTGTAAATGATCCCTGTGATTTTTAGAAATGCTTTGAAACGAAAAATTGAAGGAGGTTTCTTCTCTATGACAGAAGTTGCAGGAGATAAAATTTTTAGATGGTCAGAGATCTTCCTACATGTTTGACTGGGCTTTGGCTGTTGTCTTCAGCCCCCATGCAGGCTGTTCCTGTTATCTTTGTCCTGTGCCTGTCCCTACTATTCTTGTTTCTTTCCTTCCTTTTTTTTTTTTTTTTTAATTAAAAAGAAAAGGAGTCTTACAGGTGAATTTCCTTTGTCTGTGATCATTCTGCTCTCACATTATTCAGGTTTTCTGAACACTGCATCTTAGGTTGGTGGGTTTTGGTTTTGTTTTGTTTGTGTATGTTTGTTTGCTTTGGTTTGTTTTTGTTTTGGTTTGGTATTATGGGGTGTGTGTGTTTGTTTTAGATCATCCCCTAAGGATTTTCTGAACTCTATTATGATCTATTTTTCCTCGAGGTTAAGATAATAATACTCTAAATGGTCAACAACAACAACAAAAAAAAAGCTGGAGTTGTTATGATGCATAATATATATAGATGTTGTCCAGTGCAGGTTAAGAATTTTATCAGCATTTCTTGTATGAGATCTGCTGTCAAGAGTTGGAGCAGTTACTAATGCAGAGCTGAATGTGATGTTTCAAGTAACTCAAGTGAAAGCATACTTGTACAAGCTTATAAATCTGAGAAGACATAAATAAAACAGAACACGTGCTTTTGGTGAAACATTGAGATGAAATTTCTTGTTAATGGAAAAGTTCAGAAGTTGGGGGGTTTTTTTCAGGGCCTCTGATTTGTTGTGTTAGGATACGTCTTTGAGATACAGTTAAAAAAAAAAAAAAAAACCAAACCCAATACATTTAGTTAGGCTTTGTTGTTTGTTTTATTACTGAACCAGCAAAACTATACTTTGATGTTATTGATTATGTACAGGGCTGTAAGTTTATATATTTGCTAGTTGGAAACAAATTTATGATTGCTTCTGTCTTCTGTGTTTTCCTCCCCTTCTCTTGATTTCTCATCGATAAAAGTAAGGTTTCTGAGAGAGAGGAAGCTGGTCTACCTAGAATTAATAAACTTTTTACTTGAATATAATTGCTTGCATACCTTGATTATTCTAAAACTGTTTTAAAAGAATGAAACTCTGATATGTATCTGTATTGAAATACATAAAAATACTTTGTTATTGAACTTGGATCTTTATTACTTACGCTGCATTGAAAGCTTCAAGATTGGGTCTTGAGGATTTTGGAGGTCTTGGTTTCAAAACCACATGTGTTAGCTTCCTACCTTTAACTTGTCAGCACACAGGTATTTGACTTTCCTAAGCATGTAATATATTACAGACTACCTGTTTTAGAGTAATTGAAATATGTAGGGATTTTATCTGTGTTTCTACTTCAAATTTCTAAGGGTTTAGTTATGTGACTTTTTCTTTCCAATGCTGTAGAACCATGATTTCCTATTTTAAAAATCTTTTTCTTTCTAAAAGGCTTTGGAGATGTGTTTGAGGGCTTCCAAATCTCTGCCTAATAAAGAATAAAATAGCATATGATAAAATTACTGTTGAGGTTGCAGTGGCTTCAGTCATACTTGGTCAAGGAACTGCTTATCCCACCCTCCATCATTATTCCCCAGAAGCCAAACAGGGTGGGTTTTGTGGGACTCTTTGTTTTCACTTTTCTTTTTTTCTAGCTATTTTATTGTTTCTGTTTAAGCTCCTTTTTCTTCTTGAATGATGAAGGTTTATATCCAGTCAGTGCTGTCCTTGAAACAGTGTTGAAGGTTTTTTGTTTAAGAACTAGTTTCTTGCTTTTACAGTCTCTTCAGCTTTTGTCACATGGGATCAGATGATAAATATTCTGTCAGATGAATTTTCCAAATAGGTGTAACAAGTCTCATTATTTGTCTCATCATTTTTTTTGAGATTTAATGACAAATCTATACTATTGTCTACTGAGATTCAACTGGAGAC
>JANHGN010016759.1:0-12632 GCA_024605025.1 Megaceryle maxima
AGCCAGGACAGCTGACCCAAACCAGCCAAAGGGATATTCCCTACCACAGAATGTCATGCCCAGTATAAAAACTGGGGAGGGAGGTGAGCAAGCAGCTGCGTGGTGCTTAGCTGCCAACTGGGGTTAAACCATGACACCCCCTGACTATGCATGCCTCAAATGGATTGGATTTTAGTATCCATTATTTTCTTTAATTCCATATGAAGCAAATGAGAAATGTGATAGTAGGTTGCCTGTAGACCAGTTACCTGCTGTTACTGACTGTATCTTTTGTTATTATTCACATTTTCACTTTTGGAATGATTCCTAAGTAAAAAAAGTTCAGTTTTGAAACTACCATGTTGGGCACAGAGAGCTGCATTCCACCCTGCAGTTAAGGATCCATTAAAAATTGATAAGTTACAAATTACTTCTTGCTGTAATGAAGAGCAGGATCATTCTGCTTGAAGAATCTACTAGATTACAGGCTTTTTTAGTATCAGAAAAACTTAGAAGAATTTTTTTTAAGTAATTTTATCAGACTATTCATTCTAGTTACATTATGAGGTTTAAATGCAGTTTTATCTGCTTTTTACTTCCACTTAGGACCTGCTGTATTCTCTGTTATGTAATTTTTTACTACTTAATGGTCAGTGTACGTATGCAAAAGGCTGAAAATGGCACTTCTATATCCCAAACAAAAAATGAAATAGTTTACCTAGTTCTGTTGGAATTATGGGACTGCTTGAAATACTTTTAGTGGTTAAAATATTCATATTGTAGTACTATTGATGTAATGTTATAAGTACTGTCACCATCAGAAGAGTCTTTATTTAGACTACAAGTGACCTTTTTATCACAAATTCCTTAAAACCATCTTTGCTTTAAAAAAAAAAAAAACAGTTCCTATACAACAACTTCTAAAAGACTGCTGACCTGGTAGAACCTGTAATCAGAACAACTGCTTCTCTTTGTCTCCAATAGCTTTTATATACAGGTGATTTCTCAAGACAGGAAGACAGACATCTGATGGCAGCTGAGATTCCCAATATTAAACCTGATATTCTTATAATTGTAAGTTTTACAACATTATTTCTTTATATTAGTAATTAAATATGTGGTATAGGGGTATTACTTAATTAAAGCTAAAATTGAAGGAGAAAAACAGTGGAGATTTAATGGTAGTACATGATTTGTGTTAAATATCCAAACTCTAGGGTGTTTAGAACACTCCAATATATCTTTTCACTGTATTAAAAAGTCTAATTTTTGTTTTATAATTCTTCTGATGAAGTTCATTAAGCATCCAGACAAACCTTTTCAAGGTGGGAGATCATTTTTAAGTTTAGACTTGTGTTTGCTAGATGTATTGTACAAACCCCAGTCTAGCCAGATAGCTTTAGTAGATCCTAATCTACTTCCAGCTACACTGAGAATTTGTTCTGGGTGGAGGTGCTCTGAGTGCTATTCTCTGGTTTGGTTTGGTTTTCTGAGCTAAGTGGTTTTATTCTTAAACTGTGTTTGGAAAATCAGAAGCTCAGGCGTAACTGTTTTATCTGGAAATGAACAATAGGCTCTTTCAGAGTAATGCTTAATATTACGTCATTTATTACATCCATTCTAACTGCTTTCTGCAACTGATAATTTCACTTTAAGTCACATCACAGTCCTATATTGTGTGTAATTCCTATAATTTAGGCTAGGTGTTTCTACACTGTGGCACATGTACCTCTAGTGAGCCATGTTCATCAAAGCAGTGGCAGCATTTCCAGTTAGGAAAATAAATATGTTAAATTTGAAATCTCTTAAGCATCAATATGAGTAGGTCTAACTATTTTTTTTTTTTTTTCTGACCGGATCTGCCTTTCTAGATTGCTGGGAGGGGGTTGGGAGAGGGGAAATTGGTGGAGGTGATTTTGGGAATTGGGTGTGGTTTTAGTTTTCTCCCTTCACCTCACCCTTCTTTCTCCTCTCCTCACCATGTTAACACCAATATGCCTTTTTTTGTTGTTGTCCAACGTTTTCTTGTTGAATTCAGAGGAGAAGATGAAGAATTTGTCTCTGTGTCAGTACTTTTAATACTCAGTTTCTCTGTACATAGGAATCCACGTATGGTACTCATATTCATGAAAAAAGGGAAGAGCGAGAGGCAAGATTCTGTAACACCGTCCATGACATTGTAAATAGAGGAGGTAGAGGTCTGATTCCTGTGTTTGCCTTGGGTCGAGCCCAAGAACTGCTTTTAATTTTAGGTATGTACCTTCCTCTTAATAAAGGGCATATAAAGTTAAACGAGAATGTTTTCCCATGCAGTGTTTCAGATATAAAATTTAAATTTTTAAACAACTCTTCAGCCATTTTTCAGCATCTTAAATCCCTAAGAATATGTAATACATGTTTGTTCAAGTGTGAAAAATCCAATAAACCAACCAAGTTGGTTCTGCTTTGTGAGGTGGAACAGAGATCTGGAAAGGTTAATCTGTGCTTAACTTTTGAATCTCGTTTAACAGGATTTCAGCAAACAGGGGCAATTATTACAGACTGAAGAGTAAGCATTCACAACAACAGCTGTTCTATTTAAACTGTACTGCTAAAAAAAGGTATATTTTGTTCCAAAGTTTCAGTATCTTTGCCCTTTAATTCACAAACCTATATGAAGAAGTCTTTATAGGAAAAGCCAAGGAGACTGTAATGAATTATACACAATCATAAGAAGACACTTCACATAAAATACATAGGTAGTTGTTAGGAGGTATTTCAGATTAAACAGTTTTAAAATAAATTATTTCCAGACTTTTTTTTTTTTTTTTTTTGTCTCCTCCTAGCATATATCATTTGCACTAGGTTACATGATTTTTCAGGAGTCTTTGTTGCTCATGCACATGCTAGCAAGATCAAAAGATAACTATCTCAAAATACTTAGTTTTAAGGGTGTTGAATCTAAAGTGTTACCTAAAATACTTGAAATTCTTCTCACTTGCCATTTCATTTTAGCTTAACATTAGAAACTAGTTTGTTTTCAAAATGTGCTACTGGACTATTCAAATGTTAATAAGAAATTTGGATCTAGGCATGGGTTAGTGTTTGATATTGTAGGATTATTTACTACTCATCATTGATTGAGGGGGTTTTATTTTATAGAGGAGATAAAAACTGAACATTTTCAATCTTATGAAGCCATTAGTTTGTAATCTGTTGGCCTCTTCTAGCCATGTATAGATATTAAAGTCAGCTTCTAAAGGTAAGCTTGAAAATATATCTAGTAAAGCTAGACATGTAATTGGGTGCTTAATTAGGCAGAAAAGGAAATTGCATCTCACAGGCCTACACGGTTGAGCCTGCTGACTTCTGCGTTTATTTTTCTTCTTTCCTTAAGTGTATGACAAAAAAATAAAATAAAATAAAATACTGTGTTATGGTATAGAAAATCGTGATGGTGGGTGCAGGCTTTTCATGTCACTCTGAAGTCCTGCCATTGGTTATCTTCTATTGGCTGTTTCCACCTTACTCTTGAGCTTATTGAGGTAGTTGTGGCAGTGAGGCTCTCTGATGTGTTCTGAAAAGCATTGACCACAGATAAAAAATGTGAGGTTAAAGTCGTATCAATTTAAATGTACAAATACAGAAAAAAAAAGAGAGTACTTCTATTTTTGGTTGGTTATTCCTCACTTATGTAATATAAATATGTTTTAGACCAGCAGAACTGTATCTGAGTGGGAAAACAAGTAAGTTATGTTTGTATAGCTGCATTCACATCTCTTCTTTGTGATTAGTAAAGGTCATGGCTAATGTCATCAGTGATAAAATAAGTTGTCCCTAGTGGAGGCTTTTTTCCTGTTTTGGTTTCACTCAAGCTTGTAAAATATAACTGTTGATGATATACAGGAAGCCAGGCTTGATAACTGGGTGATCGCTTCACACCTGAACTCCATGGATTTGCTCTACAGAACTTTGATAATAGTGAATTCTGATTAACATATCTATGTGCAGATGTCCCTACCTCTTAGATGTAGAATTAATATCTGACAGAGATATTTTAGCTTTATTGCAGTGGTGTGTTAAATCTTGCATTGTTGGGAATGTGGATGTATTGCTGTGCAATATGACGGTGTACTTTACACCTTGTAGCTGAAGTTGGTGATTGACTGGAATTTGACCTGCCAAAAATATCAGATGATCACATTTTTCTTCTTTGTTTACCTGTTTGTTTGTAATTGTAGACATTGTTATATACATTTTTTACTTGATTACTTTTTCTTCTTTAAGCATAACAGGTGAGAAAAAAACCTCTGTGATTGTGATTTTCTGTAATAGAAGTGAAAAATACCACTGCTAAAACTGTTTTACAAGTTCTGTTAGGATTTCTGAGCTGCATGCATTTGGGAGATAATGCTGTGGGTGGGGTTTTCTGGGTTTTTGGTTGGTGGTTTGCTGTTGTTTGTTTTGTTTTGTTCTTACTTGCTTTTGGTTGTTGTTTTTGGTTTGTTTTTTTTTTTAGATGAATACTGGCAGAATCATCCCGAACTCCATGATATCCCTATTTACTATGCCTCCTCTTTGGCAAAGAAATGTATGGCAGTTTATCAGACGTATGTCAATGCCATGAATGACAAAATCCGCAAGCAAATTAACATCAACAATCCATTTGTTTTCAAGCATATTAGTAATCTGAAGGTAAGCTTGTCTTACAAAAGAGGAAGGGTAACAGAAGTTTGTATTTGCTAAATTGTTTGCATGTTTAAAATCCTAATAGATTGATAAGATACAGGTTTATACCTGAGTTATCTTCTATTCCAGTGTTTAAAGGGCTGGATGAGGGGAGCTTACACCCCAACTTTTCTTCCACTACAGATCCCTGTGCTTATAGTTTGCTCCTTGTGGGCATCAGAAGGAGGAACTTTGCTACAAAGGGCACTTTTTATGAGGATGGGGTATAATCTGTGAACAACTATCTACTTGTGCATTGTTCAGCCAGACTGTCCTTCATTTAAGTGAGATATGGTAACTGATATTCTTGCTGTTTGTCCATTTAGAGTATGGATCATTTTGATGACATCGGCCCAAGTGTTGTGATGGCTTCCCCAGGTATGATGCAGAGTGGCTTATCCAGAGAGTTGTTTGAGAGCTGGTGCACAGATAAGAGAAATGGAGTCATTATAGCAGGGTACTGTGTTGAAGGAACGCTTGCTAAGGTAAGTTGCTAATGCACTGCAACTTCTTTATGTAAAGGAGTATTCATATTATGTTTAAAAAGAATTGTCCAATAGTGAGTGTCTTTATTTTGATGTGCTGAGAAGATTGTTGTCAGGTATGCATAGTTCCAAAGCCAAAACTAATGGCTTTTGGCTAATACTAAGGAAAAGTACAGAAAACTTGTGTATGGCCATTTCCAGTGATGTTATACAGAATAACCTTTTCTAGGAGCAGTTATCTTGTCATGAGAAAGAGTGATTGATACTTTTCTCCATCTTCAGACCCCTCTACCATTTAAATTTCTGACAGGGGAGCCCTAACCCTGATTATAGAGGAGTCTATATTAAATCTCACTCTACTTATGTGTCAGAGATCAGACTGCCTTGCACATGTTGTGCCACTGTCCTGTGTAGAAAATTAAATCCTTCCTTCCAAGTGCCAGTAGCTAAGGGCAACCAGACCATCTACTTTTGCCTTTAGAGTCAGAAGTCACACATTTCTTATAATTTCAATGCATATTTGAGGGAGGTGTATCTGGAAGAAGAATGAACTCGCAGATCTGCTGAGGATGCAAAAGATGAAATAGTGTGTGCTGTGCATGCTTTTTTTCATTTGTGACTGGGTGTTTTGTGATATCAAGAACTTTAAAAAAAGTCTTGTAAATATTTTAATTTGGCTGCCAATATTATTCCATTTTAATTTTTTTTTAATGTAAAGCATTACTTATATAGTGTCTGTAGGAGGATTTCTTTTTTCTTAAAGTGCTCATTTTTTATTTTCTAGCACATCATGTCTGAACCTGAAGAGATCACAACAATGTCAGGGCAGAAGCTCCCACTGAAGATGTCTGTGGATTACATTTCTTTCTCTGCTCACACAGATTACCAACAGACCAGTGAATTTATCCGGGCCCTGAAACCTCCACACGTGGTTAGTATGCATACATGCCACCCATTTCTCCAGAGTGGGATTCATCAAACCCGTTCACAGCCTTGAGTCATGAAGGCAGGTACTGGAGTCCAGCAGTAACCAGCATCCCTATGCTGTGAATAATAAAAGGTGGAGATTTTAACCATTTTTCATCATGTTACCTTAGCAAAGATTAACTTGCTTTCAACTGTCTGCATGTGGGGTATCTGGGGATGACTTTCAAGAAAGCAGTGTGGTCCACAACCTGTTTCAACAGCATTTTGCTCAAGTAAGATACTGTATAGGATGGTATACAGCTGAGGGCACTGGTATGGGAATAATTCACTGGAATTTGCCCCAAAATAAACAAGAAAACATTGATTGAAGGTATGTAGCAGGCAGCAAAAGACAAAGGCAGCACCTGGTGGGAAAAGCATGAGCAAATCACAGGGAGCAGGAGATGTGAAGGATCAGAGTATGAAAATGGGGGCTAGAATCTCAAACATATCGAGACTGAAGGAGAACCAAAATGCAAGCACAGATAAGGAGGAAATAAATGATGGCAAAAGAAAAGAGGATTTAACTTTGTAAAGATGATTATGAACTGTGAAGCATCCTCTCTGAACTACATGTTTATTATGTTTATCTACAGGCAGACAGAAAAATGTAAAGCTAACTAACTTTCATTGTTGAACTTCAGTTAATACTTCCCTTTTGTAATATAGCCACGTGTTCTGTGCATGGACTGTTAAATGGGGTCTCTTAATGCATTCTGCTTATTTGCATGTATTTTTCTAGTAATACACAGGGCCCTCAACGCTAGGCCTTTGAATAATGCATAGAATTCAAAGACACACATAGAAATATGTAATCTAATTGAGCTGATGTTTTGTATATTGTGATCTCATGGAATTACATTTTTTATAAAGATGCAGTAAAAGATGGCAGTTTTCTTGCATAATTTGTTTACTAAACATATCTGGTTGGACAAGTGGCCTCTGCTAACAGCACAACTGTCTTTTCTCTAGATTTTAGTTCATGGTGAGCAAAATGAAATGGCCAGATTGAAAGCAGCACTGATACGGGAATATGAGGATAATGATGAAGTTCATATAGAAGTCCATAATCCTAGGAATACTGAAGCTGTAACATTGAACTTCAGAGGAGAAAAACTTGCCAAGGTATAATAAAATCTGTGTTTTCTCATCTGTACAACAGCATCTTCCTCGGGCATAAAAACTACACATTTTCTTCCAAGCCTCTATTTTAAATTGGTTTTGGATTGTGTATCTTTTTTCCAAGGGCTCCAAGTATGTGAATGTTTTGCAGGTTTTTTTGTTTTTTGTTCACTTGGTTTGTGGTGGAATTTTTTTTCTGTTCACTCTTCCAGCCTTTTCTTATGTTACATCTTAATGTTTGTTGGTTACCCAGACCTTCTTTTATTTTCAGAGTTAAACTATGTTTGGTTTCTTTCTTCTGAGAAAACTAGATTTCATCTCTCTAGTTACCTTTAAGCTGTGAATACCTGAGATGGTGCAGTAAGGCAATGTGTATTTTTTCTTTCCAGGTGATGGGGTCTTTGGCAGATAAGAAACCAGAGCAGGGACAGAGAATTTCTGGAATCCTAGTTAAAAGAAATTTTAACTATCACATTCTTTCTCCATGTGACCTCTCCAGTAAGTGAAGACAGTGATGTGCTCAGTAGGGAATTGAAACTTACTGTATCCTTATTTTGTCATTAAATCACATACAGTCTTGTCTTGTTTTCTGTAATTTGGTATTTGTTAATCAATTAGTAAGGATCTTGGGTTTATTTTGGTTTAGTTTTGTCTGAAGTTCTGAACTATTGTAGTGAGAAGAAAGACGTTCAATACATTGTCCACTGAAGTTTTAAATCTTTTGTATTTATTTCTGTAAAAGAAAAGAAGCAAAATTTAATTTCCCTTCTAGTTACTTAAAACTACTTCTGCATGAATAGGCATGAAATGTGCCAGTGAGAAGAGCACCATGATCTATGGTCCTACCAGTTTCTGTCATTAGTTTTTAGTGTAAAAGGCTACACTACAGTGAAAATATTGAGTATCGCTCCTATGTTATTTAGTACTAAAGAAGTAGATCTATTCTCAAATTAGAATAATTAAATGTAAGGTTAGAAGAGCTTGGGGGAAAGCAGTTCTGCTGTCCTAGTTCATTGTTTGCCTCTAATGGGTATGATAAAATATCAAGCTCTTGCTGGTCTCTTAACCACAAATATATTATTTATCTTGCAATAAACACTCCACCCTCCTCTTTACAAATTGTCCTTTTCAACTCTCTGTCTTAAATGAACCGATGCTGTTATTTAGCTGTAGTGGCAGTTTTATTTTTTAGAAAGTGAATTCAAAGGGCTAATTTTTAATCCATACTTGTTAAAACTCTTTCAGATTACACAGACTTGGCGATGAGCACTGTAACACAGACACAAGCCATTCCATATACGGGCCCTTTTAATCTGCTTTATTATCAGCTACAGAAACTTACCGGTACGTATTTGGAAAGACATGGTCAGGATGTATAGTGGTCAACATTTAAAACAACTTGAATCTTCAGAGGTTCTTCCAAGTGGAAACTCCTTTGCCAGTAACTGAAGTGCTACAGTTTTTCATGTTTTACATCTTTCATTAGGTTCAGCAGCTCCTGCCAGATCCAGTTGGCACATGAGTATGACACATCCTTTTGGGGGGATTCTGCTGTGGTGGTATTACAAAATCATGAGCACAGAGCAATATAGAGGCCAATTTTTGTCTCCTGTTAGCCCCCAAAGTGAGTGTTGTAGCTGCTCTGATGTAAAATTTATTAATTGATCTTTTGTTTCCATCCTCAAAATAGAATGGATAATGCTATCCAATTAATAAAAACAAAAGCTCTGTGCCAGAAAGCCTCTTCTATCTCTCCCCAGGTGGCAAGAATCTAACCTTGCTGGCTTTTTCTGAGTCAGAAGTCATTTAAATTGGCCACTAGTGTGATCCCTGGTGCCTCTGTCTAGCTTTCTTAAAGGTTAGGGCAACTCCTGTCCTCGTTCACTAAAGGCACACACTCTGCATGGTCCCTTCCCAGATTTAAAGCTCAGGAATTTTTTTCCTCTCTAGGGTCAGAATCTAATTGGTATCACTAGTGAAGACAAAACCTGTGTTCAGTTGATGTTCAGGTCTCGTGACCTGAGTGCTACCTGGTGCAGAGATGCTTTTGGTTTAAGTTACATGCTTATGTAAGCACTGGGTTATCCTCTAAGGGTGCATTTTCTTTTTCACTTGTGCACTGAGATCAGTGTACTAAGCCAGTCAAATGTGATAATTCAAAACAAGTGGCCAATATTACATACTGAAAAACCACCAAATAATCCAGGACAAAGAATATAATATTGCCTTGTAAAGGAAAAGAGTTATGAGCTTCTATTTTGTGAGGTGCTCTAAGCAGTTGTGATAATAACAAGACAACCCCTCTTATTCTTAAAATGACCTGGTTTTTTATGCAAGTAAAGTTAGTCTTCCTTTCAATATAATTTTATTCCATCTGTTCTCATTTCTTAGGTGATGTAGAAGAAATAGAAATACAACAAAAACCAGCCCTGAAAGTTTTCAAAAATATTACTGTGATCCAGGAGCCTGGCATGGTTGTCCTTGAGGTGGGCATTGGTGAGGGAGAAAGAAGTCATCTGTTCTCCAGTTTCTGCAAATTCATATGTTATAGATGCTGTGCAGAATTAAATGTTTTAAGTCATTTTCTGTTGGGTGACAAGTAGAAAGAAAGATAGGACAAAGTTTCCCTTGAGCTGTGGTCCTGTGTTTGCATGTTGGTTTATTTAGCCACTGCCATGACTTAAAGTATAGTGGCAGATTTTTTATTTGACTTATAATAATAAGAAATAATGTCCGATGATCTTTCTCCCCCCCCACTGTAGTTTTGGTAATTAATAACTATTTCATAAATGTGTCAATTCAGAAACATTCAACAGCCCAAATTTTTCAAGGGAAGTTACTGGAATATACCAAGTTAGTAATATGGTATAAAATGTGTGACAGTCATTTGAAGCTAGAACTCAGAGAAAAGCAAATAGGAGAATGCAAAGAATGCTACATTGGTTTTATGTTGCCTTATTTACTCAGCCCAAATAATGGGCTCAAATTATTTTTTTTTTTTTTTTTTTAATCTTCCAGTGGGTGGCAAATCCTGCTAATGATATGTACGCAGACACCGTGACAACAGTGATACTGGAAGTTCAGTCAAATCCCAAAATACAGAAAGGTACTAAGTTTAGTGTATGCTTATTTGGTTTTGGGTTTTTTTTGTTTTGTTTTGTTTTGTTTTTTTATCAACCTTAGAGGGATATCATGCTTTGCAATAGATTGTAATCCCCCCATTGTACTTCCTCCCCTTACCAGAGCTTTTAGGGAGTAAGATTTATTACTTAAAAATAAAATTACAACTTTGTCTTCATGATTTGTAACACATGAATTTATTGAAACTTTCTGGTTTATGGCAGCTGGTAGATGACTGTGGAGAATGTGACCTTATTTAAAATAAGTTATGTGTTACTCAATTTAGATTTTTTTTTTTTAATATAAACAGTTTATGAAATCTGATTTAAATATTTCAGTTTCTCATTGGAAAATTGTAATTACCATTCATGAGTGGTATTCTTAGAAGTGTACATCAGAAAAAAGATAAGTAGACAATGCTGAAAAATAGTCAGACTCATTTCACAATTACACTTACGCAGATCCTGTAACCAGCTAATATTATTGGGTACTGGGGTTTGACAGTGCCCTTCAAGACCCACAGAAATTTTCTTGGGATTACTACTGATGATAGTTTATATTTTTTGTTCCACTGTTTTGCTTTTAAATACGTATGTCACTGTGCTAGGAACGTGGAGCAAGTCCTGAACATTGGGTTGGCCACTGAGGATAAGTGTTGGCAGCCTGGCAACACAGTAACACAGTTAATTTCATGATAATCTGTTTATCTAAATAAATAAGGAAATTTTTTGCTATTATTATTTTCTAGAGGTTTAAATCACGTTTTTTGCCACTGCCTTCATCATTACTTGGAATACATATTATTATTTTACTTACAAAGATCTTACTAAATTCTGCCTTTGTGTACCCTTGCTCACCTAGTGAAATAAGTGACAGATGAGTATGACAGCATTATTCATCTCCAGTTTGGATGTGGTTAGGCAAGCAAAATTTTATTCCTTGGGTGTTACATTTGGTGCTTGGTTTTATTGTTGGATTGGGGTTTTTTCCAGCAAAATGGCAATATGAATAGAGATCTTATTAATCAAACTTTAAAAACTCTTGGGCTATGTCTGTAGTGCCCAGCAGGTATGTTCTGTGACCCTAAAACAGGGGACCAGTGGCACGTATGACCTAAGTGCCCATTTTTCAGTTGTGTGGGAGCTGGAGTACTGGGGAAGAGGTGAGGAAATCCTTCTGACATTGAACCCAGCACACATCTGAGGTGTGTGTTTAAACCCAGAAGCCTTGAAGTCAGTCTCAGATTCTGTTCCATACCCTGTACGGTTGGACTTGATCATCTTGGAGGTGTTTTCCAACCTTAATGATTCTGTGTTTCTGTACATATCACCCCTTTGGCCTCTGACTTCCTTGTCAACTCATTCTGTGATCATCTTCCTTCTAAGAGTTTCAGTGTTAAAAATTCTGTACTGTTCCACATCTTCTCATCTTACCTGAGGGTTTTTCATGTCATTCTGTATCGGATCCTCTACTGAAGTCTGATGGGCAAGGTCTACAATGCATCATTAAAATAACTGAAAATTTTAAATTACCAGAGACTGACAGTGAGGCGTCTGGCTTGATCTATCTCTGTGAGCCCCACATGACATTTTACTCATAATACTTCTGGTAGATTTTTCTTTCCAAACCAGCATGGAAAGCACTAGAGCTATATGGACAAATAGGTGTTTATTTTCCCTGGGTTACTCCTCTCTGTCTTTTCATTATATATTTTAATGATTTTATATAAAATAGCTATCAATGTTCCTTAGGTGCCTAGACCCACACCCAACTCAACAAATTTGGTAAAACTCCTTTCTCCTGTGTTTATAAATTCACACAGCAGTTCTTACTTTATTTGGGGATGAAAGTTCTCCAGTCACCTTGATCTAAGCACATTCAGAGTGTAATTTTCTTATCTTGGTTGTGATAATTTTCAGTGTATCAGCTCTTCTAGCCATGTCCTCATGTTTTGCTCTACTGAGACAACCCAAAAATAGAAAATTTATTTTTGGATTATACTTTTTTGGTTTTTTCCTCCTACCTTTCTTTATATGCCTAGAAAAAAATCTTTTGCTGTTTTGCTACTTTAAATTTCTTACTGTAATGCCTGACTTGGCCTGACTTTTGATAGACCACACTTTCTCTATCACAGGTATCACAGGGTGTCAGGGGTTGGAAGGGACCTTGTAGATCTTTTGAGTCCAACCCCCCTGCCAGAGCAGGATCATCCAATCCAGCACAGGTCACACAGGAACGCAGCCAGGCGGGTTT
>JANHGN010016760.1:12567-45276 GCA_024605025.1 Megaceryle maxima
TGGAAGGTGGCTATTAGGTCTCCCCAGAGCCTTCTCTTCTCAAGGCTGAACAATCCCAGCTCCCTCAGCCTGTCCTCACAGGAGAGGTGCTCCAGCCCCCTGATCATCTTCGTGGCCCTCCTCTGGACCTGCTTCATCAGGTCCATGTCCTTCCTGAACATGGTCTATTAAGGATATTGTTTTATGTAGTATCAGGAAATCCCTAAATATTGTGCCCATAACTGGGAAGAAAGTTGATGAATTTAAATGCACTTAAAGAACATATGACAGAATAAAGCCCTATCATTCAGCATTTGTCATGAGGGATATATCTTTCACCAGAGCAGGCTAAATCAAGTATCACATAATTCCTATTTTCAAAGTACTAACATGGAGGGAATGTTTCCGGAAAATACACCCTAGTCTGGTGGAACAAGGTATAGCTGGATGCTGTGGCTTGAAAGTGAACTTGCTTTTTGACAAACTCTGTGTAAAAAATTTAGTCTGCATATTTTAACAGAAAACTACCTGAACATCAATGCACTACACAGTTGGAGTCCCTGCTGTATTCAGTAACCATCACTCTGCGTTCTCCAGCTCATATGGAATTTCTGCAGCTTTAGGGAAACCACGGAATCTTAAGCAAGGTGTCTTCAGTTATTAGAAATGGAACAGCAACAACAGTGACCAGAGGTGAGGATTACCTTCCATACAAAGAGCAATTCAGTAAACTCTTCCACCTGAAAAGTGATGAGTGATTGTTATCTTCAAATCCTGAATGACATGTAAAGATTAGAGGGGGACAACTTTTTTTTTTTCTTCTTCCATGAAAGTATGAATAGGTATTGAATGGAGCCAGCATGTAGTAAGCTTAAAAACAAATAACAGCTTAGTCCTTGATGTGTGCAGTTAACCTGGGAAGCTTCTTGCCACAGGATGTTGTGAATGCCAAACATCTGTGTGCTTGAGGACACAGGGCAGCTTCACAGAAGGAGCTATTGAAGGTAACTAAATGCATAGAAACCACCTCTGTCCCAAGAAATCCCTGAGCTGCACATTGTTGCAGCCTGGAAGAGTATTCAGGAAGGTATGGTGCTACAATGTACTTACTTTGTACTTATGTTTCAGGCCATTGCCAGAGCCAGACAACTGTAGCCTGGTTTGTCAGCATGGAGTAGAAGGGGGAGGATACAAATAAAACTTGTAAAAACAGACACTGGCACAGTTTGTGTTCTGTGTTGGTTTTGTGCTGCTTGTGCTCTACCGCATGCACTTTGTATTGATAAAGGCATTGCCTGTGGGCTGTTGGAGTCTGCAGACTGTTGACTTGAGTTTGAAGAGAGGTGGAGAGCATATTTCTGGAGACTACACATCTGGGAAGGGTGGTGTGAAGACAAATATTCTAAGCAGAGAAGCTGGCTTTCTCCCTTTCTCTGTGGCATGTACTGTTCCTGCTGCTCTGAGATGGCAACTGTTATACTGAGTTACAGAGACTGTCTTACTGCGGATAACCTAAATCTTATTTGTGTGATATTCCTCCCCACCCCTTTAAAAGAGTGATTCTTGGCTAGTAATGGCCTGTAATTTCATTTTGGCTAAAATGGGTGATAAGCAGATATATAAACAGTACAATCCCTGTTCCAAAGCCTTTTCAAACTAAAAACATCATGGCCTATGTGAGGTTCATACTCTTCAGAAGTACTCAAAACTCTGGTCTTATTTTAGGTCCTGTCTAAACACTTAAGAATAACTCAGAATTAGGGCTCACTCCTACATGCCTCACCCTTGAAAGTCTGGTCCTGCACTTGGTTTTAGATACTTACCCAGATCTGCAGAAGGCACAGTACAGAATGGCCCTGGTTGTTCCTTTTGAAATTCGCCTTTCAGAAGGAAGAGAATATGTTGGGCTATCTGTCTTTGTTCTTAGGGACGTGGTCTCTGCTGTTAGATGGTGTCCTTTTGTTTGCTAACTTTGCTGCTGTGATCCTTAGGGAACAGCTATGGAAAGCTGACTGGAAGCAGAACTAAGATGATACATATTTTTAGAGGTCTGCTTTTTATGACTGAAAAAAACCCTGAGCTGATGTATTTTCAGAAACCATAGTACCTTTATAAGGAGACAAACTCACTTGTCTGCATATCATACTTTATAGTGAAAGTCACTCTGTGGACTGGCTGAATAGTTGTGTGCTCAGAGCACAGCTGTGAGGAGAACAGAGAGGCCTGGGGCTGAGATGAGAAGCCAAGTGGAATACATACAGATTAGGACAACAGTCACATTGGGGAAGACTGGCACTAGATGGAGTGGGATTAAATTCCCCTCCTGTTGATTGTTCCCTTACGATCTGTCTCACGTAGGAAGAAATGGGCATCTCAAGCCAGAAGTCTCACCATTGCTGAGTAGAATCAACTGTTATTACACCACTTAAGAGAGCATCCTTCCTATTACATTCTCAATTTCTCAGTTGTGGTTTTATCCCAGCAGTGATTCTATCTCAGCTTGTTCTTGTGTCTGCTGGACCTGTCTGCCATTCTCCAGATAGTCTGCCCAGATCAGACTTAGTCTGAACCCATCTTTAGCCTCTATGATCTTTTATATTCCCAGCTGGTCCATGATTTCAACTAGTAAATTTTTCACTAAGCCGTAAGAAGGTTTGATTTAAAACATTTTTATGATGCTAAACTCGTGTCAGCCCCACTGTGGCCTTGTGGGTTGATATTAGATGGCCAGCTATTCAGTTTAGTCCATGTATATGTCTGAAGAGCGCTATCTCAGCCACTTTTTTGGGGGGGGTTTTGATGTTACCTATGTTGTGTCAGAGTTGAACAGTTTCCTCTACCAGAGGAAGGCATGGTCCCTGCTGTGTGGGGAATATAGCTTAAAATGACAGAGGAAGAGTGCCTGGAACTGGGACAGTTTGCAAACCAGTACTTTGCTGATCACAGGCTATGGTTTATCCTTTCTGCAGAAATGTACATACTTTCTCCTTGTTTACCTTGTTCAGCTCTGTCTGGCTGTTCCTTCCAGCAGAAGAGCAGCCACTTGGATATAGAACTCAGTGCTATTACCTAACAAACTACCTTAAATCTGGTTGTCCTGTCTCCTGGGCACTTTTTTGCCCAGGGGTAACCCTCTTGAAATGCCAACAGTCAGACAGCTCACTGGCTGAAATTCCTGCTCATAGCAGTTTGCATTTCAGACTAGAACTGCAGTTTATGCAGCAGACCTGTTAGTGCATCTCTCTGGCCCTAGGGTGAAGGTCTGGGCTTTCCTGCAAGGTAGTGGGAAGAGCCAGTCAGTCCTGCCCAGCCAGTAGCTGTCAGACTGTAAAGGTGGGAGGCTGGTAAACCAGATGGAGAACAGTCTCACCTGAAAAGCCTGTAAAATTCATTGCTACCATGAACAAGTAGACAGTTCTGAACCTTAGTGCCTGTAGGACAGCACCAAAGAAGCTTTCTTATGGACTTGTCTTTCCTAAACAGGACCAGGAGCTGAAATATGTTGTCAGAAAAATAATTTCCTCAATCGGAGTGTACAGATAAAAGAAGGTTGTGTTACAAAGCCACTTGATGGTGTCAAAATTTCTTATGGTCAATTTTGTCTTGTAATAAAATCCTCTGTTCTGGATAAGGTGTGACTGTCTGCCTGTTAACAAAGTGACTGGAGAACTCTTGCTCCAGATGGTTTATTTCTCCAAGTACCAAATCTTGCAGTGTCCTAGCTTCTGCTTCCTTTGCTACTTAATTTTCTTGTTGCTCATTTTTACTCCTCCAGATTATGGACTTACAGTGGTATGAATGAAGAGCATTCCCTGATGGTCTGTGCATAGTAGCCTTCCCACCCCTATCTGTATGCAGTCTAGTGCTCTGAAATTTATCCTTGAAGCAAGTGCTTCCAAGTGTGGATTCTGTCTGGGGTAGAGGGCTGTGACTGTAGGGTGGTAGAGTATGCCGTGTCACTGCTGCCAGCCTGTAGCTCCTCAACCACATGCACCTTGAGAACCCTTCATGGATGCTTCCTGTGTCACCATTCTATGTTGGACTAGATTTGGAAGCACTGGATATCAGAGATCCAAGCCTGTGTGGGAGGGTCATTGCTTCGGCCTGTTGAGACTGGTGCAAAGCTGATCCTGGATCTTAAGTCTGCACCTCAGTCTTCTGCAGTAGTGCACTTGGAGCTATTGTGTTTTATACATGTTACGAGCAACTTTGGAAGGTCCCCAGGCTTTTTGAACAAAATGGTGTGTTGCTATCTGCTCTTGGCCTTATGAAAGCCTTGTATTGACTTGCAGAGCTGGAAGAAAGTGTCTGGCCACCTCAACTTGGATCATTATCTAGCAGACCTATGTAACCTAATTACCAGAATACTGAGCCTTTTAGTTTGTAGCTGACTACTAACAGCCTTCCAGGCTTAGGCAGTAATTTATGGAAGATTAATTGATCAAAGCTTCATTTCTGATAATGCTTTAAAATGAGTTGAGTAATGCAAGATAGAATATACCTCAACTTGGTTTGAAGGCAAACCGCAAGCAGATTGTGGTAGTGATGTGGAATTTTGTTGATTTTGCTGCCTCTTCTGGGTGGGAAAGGTAGATGCTACTCATGTGGTTGCACTGCATTAAATTTATTTGCGTGTTGCTGCCTGTATTCATGGCTGTAGCCAGAACTGCTGACGCTCTTTGAGTCTAAGGGATGACTGTCAAACAGCTGTCAGGCTGTATGGTTCTCTAGAAGATTGCTGGGGAGGGTAGAAAAGTTAATTTTATTTGAAATTAAGTAAAACTAAGGAGAATTCATTCCTGTCCACAGAGAGTATATTAACTCTTTATAGAGCTGCTGTGATACTTGAAAACCTCTGGTGTGTTGAGGAAATGCTGTTCTTTAATAGTCCAGAGCACCTTGCACTACTCCGTGCCTGTAGAGTGAAAGGATTTATTCAAGGGAGGCTCCTGTATTTAAGGGTTCTGATTTGCATCTTGACAGCTGGGTGGTGGAGCTGAGATGTGGTCCTTGTGTGTCTGCTTGTGGTCTCTAACACTTGTAGCATGAACTCCTTTTGTGGTAGGTCTCTCTGTTCTCACACTGTGTAACCCTGCAGGGCTGATGCTGGCATGGAGACCACGGTTTCCTTTTAAGGTGCAAATGTAGGACTAGCTTCCTTTCACAGGAGTTTCACAGGTCGTTTGAAGCTCCTTTCCTCCCTTGCTAGGTTACTCCAAGGCCAGGTTAGATGCAAAATGACTTGCCTTGGGAGTGTGGCCTTTGCTTCTGAGACATGAGAGATGGGTTAGGGGTCACAGTGAGGTCCTCTGGGAAGCATGTTCTGGTTGCAGGAGGTCTCCTCCCTCCCTTCTGAAGGGCACTCTGCCAAGGTAAATAGACAGTAAGGCAGAAACGTTTACATTGAGAAGATCATGTGCTGTTTCAGCTGCTTGTGGATAGAATGTTTGGGCATTTCTGCTTTATAGAAACCAGCACAGAATAGCTAAGGCAGCCATTGCAGAGCAGGACTCTGGCTTTTATAGCCTGTGGAGCCAAAGCTGAGAACAGGAGGATCCTGGCTGAGGCTGGGGAGAGGTGCCCCTAATGATGGGGAGGGCAGCGCGGTTGGGAAGGCGTGCCTTGTTTGAGGTAAGGCCAGTAAAATATGAATCATGTCTGTTTGAAGTAGTGATGAAATCCCAGATGAAGGTTTTCTGTAATACCTGGCCAGATAGTCTGGGGTTGCTTTAGCTTTCCTTTCTCCCTGGTTAGAACGGATGGTCCTGACCTACTTTTAGCAATCTGTTGAACGCTGCTCAGTGCTCAGCTTTACGTAAGACAAATGCACATTATCTGTTTTGTTCAGTCAGCATCTGAGTGAGAAGTTTCCATCCAACATTTAGCAGACAGGGAAGAGCTGTTCCCAGAAGACAGACTGGTGCCGTTAAACTCAGTTTTGCCACTCCTGTGCACTGTGACTCTGGCCTTTGCTTCTGTTTCCCAGTCTGCTCAGGGTGATGTGTGCTTGCCTCACATTGCTGCTCTGTTGTACATTATCTTCTTTCTGCTGTGCTGTCAGGATTCAGTCAGTTGGTATCTAAATGTTAATATGATAGAGATTATCTTTAGAAGTAGTTAGTGAATTAATTCTCCAGCTTCCTAAATATATGATTAGACAGGGCTAAAGTTATATTCTTAATACTTAAAAATAAAATCTATAAATGTATCATAAAATAAGTTTAAATAGAAGTGTCATCCTGGGGTGAATTGCAAAGCTGTGTGTAGTTTGGTATCCTGTCTTTGACAAGATCCAGAAGCAGACACTTAATGAGGGCTCTAAGAAACAGGGCCTGTATAATGTGGTGGGCTTAGTTTGTTCTTTTTCTTCCCCCTCCTCATTTGACTCCCAGTTTATGACCATCATTAGGGCCTTTCTTGGCCAGGAGTTGTATCTAATCATCTGATCTCTACTACATCTATTCTCCATTAATTTATATAATCCTTCTTCTAACTTGTTTATGTTTCTACTCTCCATGACATCCTGCAGCAGTGAGTTCTACAATTTAATTATGCACTTTAAATGTTATTTAAATTATTCTACATCCACTGACAATATCCTTGAACTGGCTTAGAGAAGTTGTCTGTAACTTTGGTGGGCGCTGTCTTGTGTCTTCATTGTAAGGCACGGTAGCTGATTATTCCTTGTTTTTCATGTTGACACTCTGTCAGATCTCTTACATTTTCTGTATCTTCCCTCTTGTTGTTTCTTTGTCAGTCCAAAGTCCTACTCTGCTCAGCCTCTCCTTATATGGAAGCTGCTCCATGCTTTTGATCACCCTTGTTGTCCTTTTTGTCATTCTCTCTCCTTTTTCAGATGGGGGAATCAGAACTGCCTGCAGCATTCAACAATATAATGGTGATGCTTGTTTTCTTTCCTGATCACTCTGAAGGTTGTGTTAGTAGGTCAGTTCATTCCTATCAGACAAAAAGACAAAGTGCCCAAAGTTTTCCTGAGGGGTAACAGCCAATTTGGATCCTCTTGTGTTCATGTAATTAGAATATTTTGTGTTGGTTTTGGAATTTATTGACATCTAAGATATTGTGTAGTTACTTAGGAGTTCATGAGTTATGTTACTGTTTGCAGGAATTTCTGAATTTGATTGTGATGAATAAATTATTTTTAATTAGCTTTACCACTTCTGGACATATTTCTCTTCATAGATCTTATGTAAACATTGAATCACGCAGGTTTCAGAACAAACTCTTGGCAGACCTTGCCAATAAACTTTCTCTGATGGGGAAACTCTTCCACTTTGGGTTTTCTGTCTTTTAACTAGTTATTATAGTCCCTGTCATGATTTAATTTTAATTCCCCAATAATTTTTTTTTCAAGAGCCATAGCTGACAGTTCTTTTAAAATCTGTTTAGTTGGTATTAAGCAGATTAAAAACCATCTGTTGGATCTCAAGTTAACTGGAAATGGGGAATATGTTCTCAGAACTTCCAGGGTACTGCAGGGATTTCTTTCTGCTCCAATATTAGTCTGTGTTTTGACCAACAATTAAGTTATTGAACTTCTGAAAGCAAATTTGTTTGTATGGGGGGTGATGGACTTATATCTATGCAGATTTGTGTGGAAAAGGTGGATTTGCTCACCAGTGTGAATTGGATGAGTAACTATAGTGAGCGCCACTTACCTGGCAGGGTTCTATTACAACTGTATTAAACCTGTCCAAGCTCTCTGGACATGTGCTTTACATTAAAGGCTAGAGATTGGGATGGATTCTTTTGTCTGTCTAATTGCCTTGCAAAATATGAGTCACTAGTAGTATTCAACTGGATACAGACTTGACATGTGATGTGGCAGCTGGAATAACAGGAGGTTCTTGGGCAGGTAGAGGGAGGGCTGGTGGGTTGAACTGGAGAAAGTAACCTTTGCTGTCTGTGCATCATTGGAAAGCCAAAGGGATAGCCTGTCCAGGTCAGGTCCTATGAAAAGGGCATGTTCCTCCAGCTCGGGTACCTCCAAAAAAGGATGCTGACAAACTGGAAAGGGCTCAGGGAGCTACAAGAAAAAAACAAGTATTTCTGGCTGAAGAAGCTCGGAGCAACTCGTGTATCCATCCAAAGGATTGCATGTAGCTGCAATCTGTGATTTGGGAAGGCCCAGAGCTGGGAGGATGTATGGGGGAAGGATTGACTTACATTTGTCTGTCCTTATACTACTCCTTAGACATCTATTACTGTTTGCTGGAGCCAGGGTTTCTGTGTAGGTGGACCTCTGAGTTAGAATAGCTGTCGTTATCTTATCCTCCTTCTTGCCCAAGGAGGATTTACTTTTCAAACTGTTCATTCAAAAAGTAGCTAGAAGCTTCTTTGACTTGGGAGATTCTGTGGCAGGCAAAGTTAGAAAATAAATGACAAGGCATTTTACTTGGGGTAAATAATCCTTGGGAATCAGCTTGCTGGGTTAAGGAGGTAGTTTCTGTAATTTAGAAGCCCTGAAAAAAAAAAAAAAAAGCTCTGATTGGGAGATGTTAGTTAGGAGCTTGTGGGCTAGAAGAAGAGATTGCTCAGTAGTGTTCTGTTCTGTGGTCCTCCTGCATGTGATCCTGTGCAACCTGCTCTAGGTGACCCCACTTTAGGAGGGAGGTTGGACTAGATGATCTCCAGAGGTCCTTTGTAATGCTCACCACTCTGTGATTGTGCAGAAACTTGGAACGGATCCCCAAGGGCTCATATCTTAACTTTCTGACAATGTTATACATTTTATCCTTTGGTTGTGTTAAGATACTGAGAAACTAACAGTGGACTTGGCTTCCCCTTTTAAAAATTTGCATACAACGTGGCATTTGAGTTCACATTGTCAGTGTTTGAGGATGGTAAAATGAAAGGTCAACCCTCAATTTACTATGATGGAGTATCTATGAAGAAGGCTTCTTACAAAGCAACCACAAACTATTTGCTTTTAAATTTCTTGTAAATGCTTGTGTAGTTTGTCCTGTTTTATAAGTTTGCTATTTAACATTGTATTATTAACTCTTTATTAACCATGTCTACTGGAAGTTTAAATTAGTGTTTATAACACATTTTCATGTGTACAAGAGATGAGATTGGCTGTGCTAGAGCTGTTTAGGGGAAATACCTGTCCATTACCATCAATTAATTCCAGTATGGCTAAAATGAATATTTAGGTAGGCCCAGAGGTGTAGAAGCACTTTTTACCACTTTTCGGAAGAACCCTAACAATGCACAAGCATAATTGAAATGGCAGTAGCATCACAAAATTGACAATGTTGTGTGTAACACTGTTTTAGTATAACTTATTCAGCCCCCATCTGGAAAAGTATGTTGTAATGCTCAACAGTAACTATTAAGGGTTTAGAAAACATTATTTTCCTAAGCATTTATCTAATAATACTGATAATTCTGTAGCCTGGAAGCACAGGTTCTCTGCTGCCTTCTCTCACTGTTTTAGGTTGATACTTTGTCTTTAGAGGGTTTTTTGTATTGGTTGTTTGGGTTGGCTTTTGAGTTATTTTGACCTCAACTTTGGTGTTACATCTGGTTTAACAGAGCTCCCTTTTCTGTGCCAGTCCTGCTCTGACAAGATGGCTTGGACTTGAGATTCTCCTTGGGGTCAGTTTTATTTGGAAAACAGAGTTTGTGTTTGTCTCTGCCAGAGCTGCTTGCTGCAGCTGTTCTTAAACAGCAGAGAAGGGAACTATCCTGGTAGTAGTAAATAAGATTCAGAAAACTATTTATTTAATGGGAATGTCACCTTTCACAGCAGAAAGCAGCAAGTCTCTGTTGGGCATAGGAAATTTTAGAATGGGAGCTGTTATTCGGGGCTTTTCTGCAGAAAGCAGCAGTGGTCATCTGCCTACTGCTGGGAGATTTGAACGTGCTGGAGCATAATGGTCGTTGGGCAGCTAGAAGAATAATGTGTTTAATTTTTAAACTTCTTCGTGCTCTCATTATGGGTTGACTCTGCAACTGATACAGTGGAAATTGCAGGTGCAAATTTGAACAACTTTCTACTTCTTTCCAAGGATAGTTCTACTGGAATTGTTGAGTATGAAGTCCAGCCTAGAAGCTGGAACACTATCTGACCTTTCTATGTTTGGGGGATTGGACGTGGCATTAGAGAAATAATCTGCAAGGATTGAAATAATCTTTACGTGTTGATATGCTGTTAAAATGTGTCCAAGTGAGTTCTGGTTTTGTTTCTTTAATACATGAGTAAAGTCTCTGAGAAGGATAAGTGAGGTCAGAGAGGTAAAAATAGTGCTCCAGAGAACACGGTCTTATTTCAAATTCCAAGTAACAAAATAGTGCCATTGCTTCCACGTTATGGGTGGTTGTTTTGTGGATGTGATATAAATATTCTGTGGCAGAACTGACTTAATCTTTTAGCCCTTCTGTTGTGATCTAGATTAAATAAATGAAACTCAGAAGTATCATTTGGATATTAATATTTTACAGTGCATTAGAGGCAATGTTCAAAGTATTGTCTGGAGCATTTTCCTATTTAACAGGAATTCATAAAAAAAAAAATGAAATATTTAAAAGGAATCTTTAAGCCTTGGAAATTGCCTTCAAAATTAATTAAAGGGTACATGCTTTTAGTGCAATCTGTCTGTAACAGCTGTGTTGTACACCAGCAGTGAGCACAGGAAGCAGAATGGCTCAGTAAATCCTTAAAGAGCTCAGTAGTGTAGCCTGTCATGAAACCATCAGATTTAAATGTAGGTTATTCTCCTCCTTCCTGTCCTCCCAGAGAGGTTGTGATGGGCTTAACTGAAGAGCAAGGATAAAAAAGGCAGTGAATGCCCATGCTTGAGAAACAGCTTAGAAAATAGAACCAAAAAACACTGCTGGCTTTTTTTATCTCAGCTTTCACGTAGAATGGGAATGCATCAAACTACCAATAGCTACAGACTCGGGCTCATTTCTAACGTTTGTTTGCTCACCTAGCAATAAATACAAGTTCATTTGCTAATGGTTATTCAGCAAAGAGCATTATGTTCAATGTTTACCCATCACTTGAAGTGATTAGAACTAGCTTGCAGAACATGCTGTACTATATATATGGGGGGGGGTTGTTTGGGTTTGTTGGATGGTTGGTGGTTTGGTTTGGGTTTTTTTTGGTCTTCTTGGCTGCCCTCTGTTCTCCTAGAGTCATGAGGACTAGATAGTATCTTCTAACCTGGAACACCTTTGAGGACTAGCTCTTAAAGTGATTTCTAGAAAGAGTGAAAGTATAGCAGCTTGAGGTCACAGCTCTGGCTACAGCAGGACCTGCTTTTAATCATCTGCTGAGATGAAAAGCTGGTTGGTTTTCCATCTCTTTTCCGGTACGTATGCTCCAACATGTAAAATGCTTTCAGTGAAACATTGGGGATAGATTCAGCTACAGATCGGAGAGCTTGTTACAAAGATTTGCATTGCTGGAATGGTTTCATACACTGGGTTTTTACTTCAACCACTGGTGGCATGTATGAGTGCTAGTTCTGCCCCAGCAGTTGTCGGTGATTGTATGTGATGGACAGAGCAGAGTCTTGCAGCCTGTGGGTATGACCTCTGGCCAGAAATCCAGTATTTCAGAATTCATAAATTCCAAAGACACATGCTGGTTTTACTCTGTAAGTACTGGCATAGGAAGGTTGCATTAGCTAGAAAGATTAGAGGTTCCTGTAAGTGGTATAGTGTAATGGTGTCTTGTGATCCTCAGCTGCTTCCAGATCAAAGACACTATTCTAGATGTCAGTGTGGCTCTGTCACAACGTAGTCAAGCTCCTGCTGTTGGATAGTCATCAGCCTATTATTCTGTTTGCAGGCATTTTAAGCTTTGAAAATGAGGAGACTCCAGACAAGTTACACAACAAGCCGTTGTGGTGTCTGCATGATGACTGTGCAGAGGTACAGAGGCAGTTGAATGATTAAGGGGTTCCTTGAGTAAAGTTTTCTCCAATAAAATGGTGAGAATGCTTAAAAAAACTCATGTTGAAGTTGGGGCAAGATATCCTCTACTAATATAAACCTAATGTGATATAGTTCAGTTAGAGCTCTATCCTTCAATCTACACATCTGCTTGGTGGCTTTATAAATGTCCCTCATCACACTTCACAGATAACATCTCCTGCCTGATGAGGACCTCTGTCAAATGAACATACTCTTTTGCCACCCTGGAAAGAGACTTCAAGGCTAGTTCAGTGCTGTTGGCAAATCTGGATGAAGTAGAGTGTGTTCATAGCACTGAGAGTGGAAAACACTCAGTGTCCATTATCAGGGCAAACAAAAGCCCCAGTGTGTATGTAACCTAAACACTGGGCTGGTACGGTATGAATCGGCGGCTGTGTGCTCTGGGGGAAAGCTGCCAGCCCAGAGCCAACATTCCTGAGTCCGGGAATATCCTGACAGTACTGCCTACTTACCTACAATAACCATGTGAAGTGGAGCTTTTCCAGAGCTTCACAAAGCCTATATTTAATAATGTGTTGTATTTATAATACCTTCCGCTGGATTTCACAAGTAGACTAATCCTCTCAGCTGGTCTTTTGGTAGTGCAAAGATGCCAGTTTTACTGACAAAGGAGCTGGAAAGCAAGCTTCTGTGTTGGTGGTGGTTGGTTGGTTTTTTGTGTTTTTGTTTTTGTTTTGTTTTTTTTTCAATAGCAGTGAAATAAAAGATGGATCTAGAGTCTTACAGTTATTGCTCTCGCCATTGCTGTTGCATTTTCTGCACACTGTGTGATGGTTGTTGTACAGAATGAGTGTAAGACACAGTTTGTATAGTGAGAAGTTTGTGACCTAATTGTGAAGTCCCGCAGTGAAGTGCTGGGGTACTCTTCTCTGGAAATGCTGCAGATATTTTTCCACCTCTGTGCTTTAAGCACTTTTGAGCTAATAGCAGATCAAGCTTACAAGAAGATCCAAGAGGGATGATGCTTTAGGAGGGAAGTGATGATAGTTTTCTTAGCTTTAACTACAAAATTAACATCACCCCTGAGGAGCTGAGTAGCCAACATTACAGGCCAGTTCTGGAGGAGATACTGTACCCATCATTTTTGTTGAGCCTCTGGCCCAGCATCTGTGTAGCTGTATGTAGCTTTGATACCCTCTCTTCAAGAGAGAGGAAGGGAAGGGAATAGATTCACAGCTGCATTGCCACCTACTTCTCAATTTAAATAAGGGGGTACTCCTAGTAAATGATGAGTACTTGCAGCTGCTGCCCTTTCTCTGTGGGGAAGGCATTTATATTTATTGTTGCAGGTACTTATTACCACATTGTGCTTTGGGATTCCACTTGCTGTTCAGGACAGTTGTTCCCATCTGTGGCATGGCTTGGGTGGATCACACTGGATTTCAAGAGGAATTATCTAAAGTTCCTCTGGAAAGGAGCAGAACAGGTCTAGTGGTTCCCTGGATCTGTCTAAAACCCATCCCATCTGGCCATGCTTGCACTTCGGGGCATGGGACAAGGAAGGAGTGGAACATTGTCCACAGAGCGGAAGTGTTTAGATCACCTTTTACAGTAGTGGTGGAGGTGCTGTGGAGAGACAAGTGCCAGCAAGAGACTTCTTCCCCAGAGAGTGCAGTAACAAGTGAGCTGGATGATGTAGTTTCCCCTTTGCCTGGATATGCTGCATTTGCCTAAGGCAATGGGGACCCACTAGGGCTGGCCTGGCAGGGCTGTGGGGCAGACTTCTGGCTTCAAGGGGGTAGCTGGGAGCTGCTATGAGTGACTCTCTGGAGGCCTCATTCTGGGACCCAGGTTCTGCTTGGGTGAGTGGTACTCAATGACAGAGATGGCATGGGAAGGTTTCTTCTGAGGCACTAGTGAAAGAGCCTTAGACCCAGAAGAGGCTGTTGGTATCTAAGTGATGAGAATGATTGTGATATCTAGATCAACTACAGAGTAAAGGGGTTATTAGTTTGTTCTGAATTCAATCCCTGCTACAGTTTATTTAAATAAACAGTGGTCCTGCAGGTTGTGTTTGTCTTGAACAGGTTTTGGTTTTTTTTTTTTTTTTTTTACTGTGGTGGTGCTCGTTAACAATGTATACAGTGTGCTGGCTGCCATAAAAATGTGGACCTGTTCTGGAGAACTTCCAGTGTAGCATTATAGGAAGGTTGCGTAGAAGTATTGTTAAACATGGCTTTTTCTGATGTTACTAGAATAGTGATCAACTTCAGTGCTTGAAACACACCCTCTGTCATAGCACAGATAGGACATTCTTCCCTGGATTGAGGAATCTGTGCTTTGGACTGTTTATTCAGCAAGTCTAGTACAATTCCTGGGCTTGTGAAGAGAGGCTTTCCCCAGTACTGCCCAGCAGTCTCTAGGAAAGTCCCCAAGAACATTACTTGCAATATTCCAGCTTCTCCTGAGTATGGTCTGCCTGCCATGTCAGTGTCAAGGTGATTAAGTGAAGTCTCTGATACTCTTGCAGGCCTCTTTCTGTTGGTGTTTCTGAAAGTGTCCAGTGTTGGCTCTTTGTGTCTAGGTCTCTGCTTTCTCTGGTTATTCATGTCCCTTTTGCCTACCTCTTGTAATAAGAGTGCTATTGAAGGATTATGAGGAATGTTAATCTTCACTTCCAGTTTATGAGGAGTTATAACAGCTTTTCCTCTCTTGCAGAGTGTCTACCATGCCTCTGGGAACATTCCTCCTTCCTGTTCTCTGTTTCTTGGGAGCAGCGATTCCCCGGGGGCTGCAGTATGTCACGTTCTCACGCAACACTACAAAATTCCTCCACCTGTCTATGGACTTGGAATCTGGGACTATTTACTTGGGGGCCACCAACTTTCTCTTTCAGCTGACATCTGACTTGCTGTTGAAGAATGTGGTTCAGACTGGACCAGTTCTGGACAGTAAAGATTGCCTCCCCCCAGTCTCAAAGCTGGAGTGCCCTCAGGCACACTACACTGACAATCACAACAAGCTGCTGCTAGTGAATGCCGTACAGAAGGAGCTCATTGTGTGTGGCAGCGTGCACCAGGGAATCTGTGAGAAGAGGAGCCTCATGTCCATTGACCACATCCTCTTCCGACCAGAGAGCCCTGGTGACACTCAGTATGTTGCTGCCAATGATCCAAATATCACCACTGTGGGACTCATAGCCTACTCAAAGGATGAGGTCCCCTTGCTGTTTGTGGGACGGGGATACACTAGCCGAGGAGTTGGAGGAGGGATTCCTCCCATCACTACGCGAAATCTCAGGGCCCACGGAGGAGATATTCAGGCAACAGACTCTCACTCCATTTTCTCCTATGAAGAAACAGCAAAACTGGCTGTGGGCCGTCTCTCTGAGTACAACCATCATTTCATTAAATCTTTCACTTACCGCTCGAGTGTCTATTTCCTATTCTACCGTCGGGACCTCAAGTCTCAGTCACGCGAGTACAAGACCTACATCTCACGCATCTGCCTGGATGACTCTCACTATTACTCATATGTGGAGTTACCTCTGCTCTGCCAGAGTAAAGCCAATACATACAGCCTCCTGCAAGCAGCGTATGTCACCCGGCCAGGAAGAGGCCTGGCCCAGGGGCAGCTGGACACTGAGGGAGAAGTGCTGTTTGCAGCCTTCTCTGCCTGGCAGGCATCTTCTGGCAAACTAAGCGAGGAGTCTGCGCTCTGTGTCTACACAATGGAGGAGGTGGATCGCCTGACCAACTGGACTAGGGATGTTTGCTACATGAGAGATGGGAAGTCAGAAGAAGGGACAGAAGTTGCTTATATTGAATATGATGTCAGTTCCAACTGTGTCCAGCTGCCAGCGGTAAGTGGCTTTGCATCTTTGCCAGGTTAAAGAATAGTCTGCAGTGTGACCCTGTGTTGCTTTTTGCTCCTGAAGTCAGCTGGTTTCCCACAGATTGGTGTTGAAACCTGCTTGGGTTAAAAGCCCCTGGGCTTAGGCTGTTTCTTTCCTATCACTGGGAATGCAATGTGAACAAGAACTGCTGTGTCCTGTTTAAGTACCAACTGTCTCACTGCTGCTGCAGAACTCTGCCCTGTGTGGGCAGGTTTCCTTGCAGAGGGAGTTGGACTGTGTGTGGAAATGGGGAGAGCGTCTGGTGTCACCTGGCCCCGAGGCCTGTCTCATGGCAATACCAGGCAAGAGCACTGAAGCTGCAGTTCAGTTTGGTTTTTTTGTCAGGATCTTCATCTCCTAGCCTGAACTGCAGGGAAGGAGGTATATGTGCAGGTGAGCCTGTGTGTTGGGGAGGGAATTTAAGGGTTGTGCTGTATCCCTGTTCCTTGTGGTGAAGCACCTCACAACAACTTCCTGCAAAGAGCACCCAGGAACAAAAAAAGAACATAACCAAAAACATGCATGAACAAAAGCCTGATTTCCTTTTAGTCCTGCAAAACTTCATGCCCAGGGAAGACCTTCTCCTGACCTGGTGGGTTTTTTTGTCTCTAGAGCTGTAAGAGGTGATAATCCTTCTTTAAATTCTATAGCAATGGCATGATGGGATGTTGCAGAATAAATATGTGAACTGAAGTGGCTGTGACCCTGAATCCTTGCAGTGTGTCAGCCACGCTGGCTGATGCTGTGATACCAGGCACAGTGACACAAACACAGTGCAGCAGCATTCTCCTGGGGCAATGCTGGAAGCAGTGTCCCAGAACAGGGCTCTGTGGTTGCGAGTGGCCTGTTTTCACCAAGGGCGTTGCTCCTCAGTAGCAGCACAGCATGTTATCTTGTGTCTTCCTCCTACAGAATGGGCTATCCAGATAATTGCTACTTCCCAGCCTTGTGCTACAAAGAGCATAAATGGTACCACAGAGCTTTAGAAGTCACTGGGTTGGGATGTGTGGTGCAAAAGCAGTTTTAAAATTACAGTTTTCCTTTCAGTAGCTGACCCTAAATTACTTGTGGGACAAGGGAAGGGCAAAGAGCAGACTTGGAGCAGAATGAATGTAAGGTCAGGAGATGTACATAAGAGCTGGGAAGCAAGAGACTGCCCAGCTTGATGTCCTGCTTTCACTGTGTTTTTTCAGCTGTGCCCTGTGTGTCCTTTGTGGGGCCACACAGTAGGAATTGTCACAGGTGACTTTTAGGGCAGCGTAAGGGAGGTAAACACCAAACTGGTGTGAGCAGTTTAGAAAAATTCTCCTTTCAGAATGTTGTCGAGTCCCCCTGTGCCATTTGATCCAGTGGAGAAGTGGGCACAAAGAGTGGGAGAAAAAGGCCAATCTTTGCTATGTGATTCTTGGCACATGATCCCAGGGTCCCACGGCTTGGCACTAGCATGCTGACAAAAGTATGGCATCTTATTAATAAGTGCGTCCAATGATATGTAAATGCCCTCACAAACTTTCTTCTTCACCATTCAGTACATGGTAGCGGTTGTCATTAAGATTGTATCTAACAACACGTAAGGGTCTGTGCCAGCTCCAGCCTGCTCCATTCAATGCTGAGTGGAAGCAGCTGTCAATGAACATTTTATGCGGGATCAGTTTTAAGGTGGTTTCAATGGTGGCAGCTTGTGCTGTATGTAAGGATAAAGGTAATTAATTTCACATTTTTCTGCCTCCAGACCAGCCTGTGAGCAAGGTATGCTGCCCTTTTCCCCAGTTAGCACTGCCTCCAGTTTTTAGCCTGTCAGGTGAGGCTAAGATTGAGTATTAAAGTTCAATACAATCTGTTCAACTCGGGGCAAGCTTATTTTTTATATGAATTTCAGAACCAGTTAATTTGCTCAGTTTGTGGCAGATCCATTAGTCTTGAGATGCAGGAGACAATGTGGATGCCATTAGTCACTTGATAACTGGAAGTGTGAAACATGTTTCTGCAAGGCTTGGGAAGGCTGCACATCCTCTGTGTGTAGTTTTCAGGGTAAGTAACTTGTCCTTTTGCACCAAGCTTTCAATCCTCTTCATGCACAGATACAGATTTGTCTGATTGTTCCTTCCTACCCGTGCCATGTAGGAAGCACGCAGCAGAATTCATGGCAGCAGCTTCATCCAAACTTGCTGCATCACAGTAGGACGCTGGATGATCCCTGAAGTGTATTTTTTGCTACGTTGCCAAGATGTTATTCACTGAAAACAATTTAAGCAGCTTCTATGTAAATTTATATAAGCACTTTATACAATTATCATGGTCTTAATCCTGTAGAACAGAATGAGTTTCAGCTCTTGACTGTGACTAACTGTGCTGCAGACGATCCCTGCGAGGCTACAGGCAGGCTCTGCCAGCGCTGGGATTGCTTGTTCAGGTCACGTTGGTTTATGGTAGATAAACATCATGTGTGAAGTGACTTGCCCTTGGCATCATGTACAGGCAACAACAGTGCCAAACACAACTGGGGTATAACTATTTCTGACTTGTATGTGGGGGGGGGGGGGTTAGCAAACTTTGAAAAATTAGTCTCAGTAGTGAGGTTATTCAGCTCCAGCACTTGAATGGGATTCTATCTATCTTTTGCAGCTTCTGTATGAATTCAAACAAAACAAACACTTGATGCTTTTGAGTACGGAAAACGACAGTGTCCCAGCTCCTAATAGATCTTACAGGAACTGTACAGCTGGAGAAATAGAAATATTTACATTACAAGAAGAACGTTTGAAGAAACTTTAAGAATCAAACAACAGAGCTGATAAGAAAAATATCTGTAACTAAAAACTAACAATCATTAAAAGTTGTAACCTTCTTTGAGGCTAAATTTAAGTTGGACCTTACACCTAATGTGCAGAAAATCAGTTGAATTAGTATTTGAAAGGAAAAAAAAAAAAAAAATCATCAGAATGAAAGCAATGCTAGTCTAACTGGCAGAGTTTCTTATGTGGAACTACTGTGTTAAGCCTTGCTTCCTTGCTAAGACAGCAATACATCTGAGAAATTAATGAGTCAGCAGGTTAAATATATTTTTACCATGGGATTTCCACAGATTTTGTTAAAAGCTCCTGATCATGTTTAGTTTCTCCAGGAGGCAGTCAAGTATTTAAAAAAACCCCTAAAAACACATGAAACAAAAGCAAACAAACAAAAACCTCCAGAGAAATGGGAGGAGAGGGGTAAAAGATTGATTTATTTTTTTTCCATGGGGTTGGCAAGGAGCAATGAGCAGATGCCTGAAGAATGCCCCACTGTGCCGTTATCACTGACCTCTGTCAGGGGAGGCTCCATTGCCTGGTGCCGGATGGTACCGTGCAGCTCAGAGCTGCCAAATGCAAAGCCACGGACACCAGACAGAAATCCTGCTCCCAAGGAGTCTGAATTCAACCCCGTTGCCTGAGGCAAAGGAGCTGAAGCTGACATGGGCTGCACAGTTAATGCCTCTGTTCCACACACAGCTTTATAAGAGTAATTAGTAAGGGGCTGGAGAGGAGGATAAAATTGTTATCCATAAGGGGATTTCATGGTAAAAATCATTCGTTTACATGAGCCACATTGTTTGAAGACAAGCCACTGATCGATTAAAAAAATGGTGGTTTTAATAGTAATTGTTGGATGAATGATCCTGCATTCAGTCTCCAAAACAATACTGTAAAATTAAAGAGGACACTGAACAAGATGTCAAGAAAGATATAAAGCAACAGAGGAACTATAACAGGCAAGACTGAGTTTGTTACTTAGCAAAAAGATGAATCATAATGAACGTCTTCCCTCTACACATACAAATAGCAAATAAGTTGGCAGCTTTCATTCTATCTCCTTTAGAATTCATTAAGTGAGGGTTTGGTGGGACTGGGAGGGATCTAACTGGAACAGAAGGATGACTGTTTTTGCACAGTGCTGTGGAGTTAATTTTCAGAAATCTCACAAAACTCGGAAGAATTGAAGCAGTGTGCAGAGATGGCTCTTGTTTTGACTTGTAGGTCTCTGGTTGTATGCACTCTATGATATGTGTAGTTAGTAAGCACTTTGGAGCAGGCTGTGCTCCACCCTGTGTTTATATATGTTCTAATTATTTGGGATCTTACTTCAGGCTTAAAATTTGTAAGGGATACAACAAAACATACTAATTGTCAGGGGCAATGCTTGTGGCTAAGTGGGTTTGCATTGGAAACAGGAATTCTCATATTTTTTGTTTTGCTCTAAAAAATGCAATGAATGTTCCTTAAAGCTGTATCATGACAGTGTACAGCCAGTAATGTGTTTTTTGAGAACTTAAGAGTATAGTAGAGTTTTGATGCACTTTGTTACTGATGCTGAATGGACTTGCTGAAATGTCTGCAGGATTCCGTGAGGGTACAACCAGCCAACATACATCAACTAATTATTACAAGATGCTTTTTTTTACTTTCAGTAAAAAAGCTTAGAGGGGTTCAAAGCTGAATTCACTGCTAGGGCCCCTGTTTAAGAATTTGGTTGGAAAGGGATGGTGGGAAGTGTTAAGGTGTTAATGTTCCTTGTATCCATTTTTTGGTACTGAAAAGGACACCCTGTATGCATACCCCTGTGGCTCTGACCACACTCCCAGCCCCATGGCCAGCCGGGTGCCCTTGGAAGCAGCCCCCCTCCTGGAGAAAAGAGAAGCCCGCCTGACAGCTGTGGCAGTGAATGTAGAAGATGGCCACACCATTGCTTTTCTGGGAGACAGCAGAGGGAGCCTGCACAAGGTATGATCTGGATGTGACAGGAAGCAAAGAGCATAAAACTAATTTGGAATGCACAGGTGGAGGGGGGGGAAAAGGCAATTTCTCTTGTCCCCTGGGAAGTCAGGCTTGTACTGAAGATCATTACTATCAGATGATCTCTTCTCCCACTGTACTGAATATTGAGAATGCGCATGCCCCAGTGCTCCTGTTGCCTTTGGTTACATCTGCACTGCACCAGCAGCAGGGCTGGTACATCCTACATGGCTTCCCCAGGTCTTGCTAGGCATATGTTTCATGTGGATGAAGCCCAATCTCATGCAGATTTTGTTGGGAGGTTGAAATCCTCGCACGCCGCAGTGGTTCCAGCTTGTTTCTGATGTAGGACGGGTACCCCCAACTCCTGCTGTGATACTTTGCCTGCATACAACTGTGACTCTCTTGCAGGTGTACTTAGGAGCAATGGGAGATGCACATATATATGCTTCTTTACCTATCCAGTTAAATAGTATGGTGAGTGGAGACCTGCTGTTTGACCAGTTGCAGGAGCACCTCTTTGTCATGACCCAGTCAATGGTAAGAGCAAGAAAATTCCACCCACGTAGGAGTTGAAAGCATTTGAGGCCCAAACAAGCTACTGACTGGAGTGGGGGAGCTAGAGAAACTGTGTATAGTAAAGCCTGCGCTGGGCAGCAGCTGCATGCCAGTCTGTCTTACAGGGATGGGGCCTGGCCTTTTCCAAAAGCTGGAGGAAATGTTGGGAAAATCTTGTTACCCTAAACTGTGTCTTGTTTGCATGTACATTTCTCTAAGTCAGCCAGCCTGTATCTGCAGTGATGGAGGAATGTGAACTGCAGGCTATAAAAAGCTGCTCTGTTGGCATGAAGACAAGGAACTGCAAATTCCTGGGTTCTTCTGTGTTAAGCAGGAACTGCTTGGACAGCAGTTTGCATCTCCATCTGAGCAGAAGAAAATGAGCCTTCTGAGGTTTTGTAAAAGATAAGAGAAGAGAGGTTTCATGTAATTAAAGCTGGCACTTCTGGTTTTAATCAGTTAAAAGATTAAGCTGTTCTTCTGTAGGCATGTAACCCACAAAATGCAGAAATGGGTGGGAAATGTCTTCAGATAAGAGGTGTGCTCTAACTGGGTATTTAATAAGTCTCGCAGATGAAATCAAGCTGTATAAGGAACCATGTGAGGCACCTTTCCCTCTTGTCCTGCTTTCTGTAATTTTGTTTGTGCTGGTGGTAGTTGGAGGAGAAGCAGCGTTGTGATGTCTCAGGCTCTTAGGATATTGGCGTCTGCTGAGTAGGAAATCCCGTTATGGATACTTTGAGAGGATTTGTACAACACCACTCGAATCAGCTCCTTGAGCTGGAGAAAAAAAAGGATCTTCCTAGCAAAGGAAAAAGCAGCCCTTGGGAGTTACTCTGAAGGAAAGAAAACAAAAACAAAAAAACAAGCAAGGTGGAAAACCCCTGTATCTCTTCATGCCCCCCAGTGCTCTTTGAGATACTCAAAATTTTGTAACACTTCAAAGGAAGAGTTGAAATCTGTGAGTAGAAGGAGATTAGGGAAATCTGAAATGTATCCTTAACAGTAATTGTTCTGTCAATTAAAAAATGCAAATTACATCATGTACTTGGGAAAAATAATAGGTCAAGGATTAGAAGTTTGTATCTTAAAGTAACTGACAGTGTAGTAGCTGAAGTGTAGTAGTGGATTAAAGAGAGGGCAAGAGGCTGGAATCAGCAAGGATTTTAAGTAAAAGCTTAAGTGTTTTGAATGTAAAACTTACTCCCAGATGGTAGAAGGTTTTTGTTCCACATTGATTGAAGCTTCTTGGTCTACTTTCAGTCAAAATTATAGTTGTGCCAGATAGAGCTGGGCAATGGTGCAGATGCATTCAGAGGCCTCAGCTGGAGCTGCTGTCTCCAGCTTCAGTCACCTACATGTCAAGAGAGATGATCTGCTATGACAGAGTGAATGGTATTTAGTTTGCTATTCTTTGATCCATTTTGTTAAAATACAATTTTATTACTAAATAAAGACTCCTCTGTGCAAAAAGCTTCACAGATAACCTCTTAATAGCAAAACACTTTGCTTGCCTCAGTGCCTTTGTGCAGCCTGAGGTTAGATGTCCTTCACTAATATGTGAAATGGCTGTTCAGATGGGCTCTGGAAACTTGTTCTTTTTTTTCTTTATTTTTATGCAGTATTGGGGATTAAGAAGTTGTTCCAGTGAGCACACAGGTGGTGGGACTTGCTAGTTAGGAAGAAGCAGCTATAGACCTGGAGCCTGTGTTGTGCATGCTGTGTTTCCACTGATTTCTTTCTCTGACAGGTGGTAAAAGTTCCCATACTGGAATGTTCCCTGTACTCAGACTGTGAATCCTGTCTGGCACGGAAGGATCCTTACTGTGGCTGGTGTGTCCTTCAGGGACGGTAAGATCCCTGAATCCCTGATCACCCGCAGGGATTTTGGAGGGACGGTGCCTAGGAATTGTCACCACTTACTCTCTTCCTTGTGCTTGTGTATGTTTGTATGTCTGGATTTAGTTAATTTTTAGTTTCTTTGTAGGATAGTCTCTCTAATTTACCATTTCTCTATTTGTCTCCCTAAGACACCACCAGCAGTCACAGTTGCACACAAATGTACCTTTCCATTGCTTTTTGGGTCTTCGGCTACTACTCGCCATGCTCCTGTTCGATGGATTTCAGGCTGGTTTTAGCCTGACTGCAGCTCAAATTGCCTCATTTCAAATGGAGAGAAACTATCTTATCTCTTCTTCTGGTGTCACTCTCTTATTTAGCAGTGTTTTGGTTCTTGGTGGTGTTTGGTGTTTTTGTTGTTGTTGTTTGGTTGGTTTTTTTACTTCTTGCTCCCCTACTGATGTTGCTTAATGACATGGTTTATTCCATCTGCTTGCTGGCTCTGTCTGCCTGTAGAATGCCATAGGAACTAGTTTATGACCCTTGAAGCCCAAAAAGTGCCTACTCATCTATATTTTTGGCAACAGTTCATCTTATTATTGAAGGCAGTGGGAGGCTGGGACTTCTATGGCTTGTGTAGCAGCTTCCCCAAGACTCTAGCAAGGCTTCAGACACCCATTTGTCAGCTTGGAAGCCAAATGTGTCATACTGGGGCTGCACAGATCTCTCACAGGGCTTCTTGCCATTTCCCTGCAGGTGCAGCCGTCGCTCTGAGTGCTTGAGGTCCAGGCTGAGTGAGCAGTGGCTTTGGAGCTTTAACTCTACACAGCAGTGTCTGTCTGTCCAGTCACTAACTCCAGCCAATATCAGCAGAGAGGAAAAAAGAAATGTGAGTGGTGGTGATCCTCTGATGATGCTCAAGCATGTAGAAAGTCCCCTGCAAACTCTGAGGAGATACAAGTCTTCCTGGTGCTTTTGGAGGAATACTGAACTGCTGGGCTTTCAAGCACATGTTGTCTGCCTCACATAAGGAACTTAACAGCTTGGCTATACCAGGAGACAATTTAATATTTGTTTGGTTTTTTTTTTTTTTTTTTCCCATAAAACTAAATGTCCTTGCCTGCTAAGAGTTACTTGGTATTCTGGAGTAGTTGGCGGCTTGGATGGGGCCCCTCCTTGGCTTAGTACCTATAAGGTGTCCATGTCTGTGGTTTCAATGTTTCTGACAGTTGCTGTCAGGAAGATCTGAAAGGATCTACCCAAAATTGCAGTTTCAGTCTGACATCTGAGAGCTGGCAGAAAAGCTAAGAAGATGCTGCAGTGTTTTAAAGTCTGTCATGTCAGGAGGTGGCAAGAACTTCTCTTTTGCTAGAGACGTGGGCAAAGAGGGAAGTTGCCAGTTGCTTGGTGGATGGCAAGTTCAGTTTGGGAATGGCAAGAGATGATGAATGGACCAGTCGATCCTAGGAGGAAAATGGGTGTATATGTAGATTACTTTATGGGGCTCTTCCTTTGAAAAAATACAATTGGAAAATTAGAATTGGAAAATTAGATGAAATGAAGACTGTGTTAGAGGACAAGTTACTTACCAAGTACTATTGAATTGATAGATATTCCTGGCTATCTTGGATTTACCTTCTCTACGCGAGGAAGAATTTTACTCATGTTATTTTGAAGATTACGAAAGCCCAGCAGTCCTGACAGAGTCAGGAATCATGTGTCCTTCTCCAGATCCCAGCCAAGCACCAGCTTTGCCAACAGAAGCAGGTCAGTGAAATGCTTTAAATGGAGCATGATAGCTCTGATAACTTTGTTGAGAGAAAGTATGTTGTAGGTCCGTCAGATTGCCAGGATTAACAGCCTTGAATGTATGTGGTCTGTCAGCAGGTGTTCATTTCATTCTGTCATAATATCTGTTTGCTTTCTATGGATGTCACACACATCCTGTGCTATTTTGGGCCAGTGCCAAATTCTGGTAGTTGGAAAGGAGATCCTGCCTGAAGGGTTGTATGCAAATCTGAATATGATCTGGAATGAAGTCTAGAGTGGTGGTGGGTTTGGCAGCTTTGTCATAAATCTGGAGAGGGAACTCTCTTAAATACTGCTTTATTATTTTAAATCAAACAAAATGCAAACCTTCATAAAATCCACATAGTAGTAGGAGAAGGAAGTACATGTAACAAGAAAGGACCTACAGTCCTTCAAGTGAGAAATTAATCTGCAATGCAGCATAACCTCTGAAAATACACAGTCAGCCTTCTATTACTGTGAACAGTAACTGGCTGAGTATTACTAACTGGACATTCTAAAGAACCTGGGAAGTTCTCAATTTATAGTCTTTGCATTGGATTTTACCCAGCCTGTCAGTGTGAGTTCTGATGAGCTTATCTCTTCACTAAAATTAATTTTAATTAAAATTCACCTAAATTAAAAGGCAGGTGCCAGTTGAGAAGCACTCCACACGATTCACCTAAATGGCTAATAGATTTTCCATACAAGCATGCAGCTGGCTAACAGGTCTGAAGCAATCTCCATGGTCATATCATGACAGCAAAACCCAGCTAACACGCTTGTTCAATCTCAAGCTCCTTTCTTTTCAATATTATGTACCATATTATTCTATCTTGCTTTAAGACTGCTTTAGTCTGAAACAAACTGTCCAGGTCTCCTTTCAGGGTGATCAGGCACAAGGGGAAGGGCTTCTTGCACTGCCACAGCAGGCAGAGTGGGAAGGATTGGCTTCCCTCTTTAGTTCTGCAGATGTGGGACCGAATTTATGGACAGTTATGAAAAATCAGTGTAGATAAAGTCACAATCTAGTTCTCATTATTCCAGGCTTCACATACTCTTATTGTCTCCTTTGTAAGTCAGTCTTGCATTTATTTCAAGATTCCATAGATGCTTTACCTATGTTATTTTCACATTGCATCTCTGAGGCTTATCAAACTACTTCTGTTTTCTGGCCTAAATTTGGTCATGGATGCTTTGTGTTCATTTTGATCTATTTGTGTTGTCCTTTTGCTTCCACAGCTCTTTCCCCACTTGGTGAACTATGGCCAGGCATTCTTAGCACAGAGTTTTACTGTGGTAACTGTCAACTTCTTTGTGTTCTTTTGTTACTTGGACTTCCTCTCTCCTTCACTGTATTGATGGCCCTTCTTTGCACGCTTCTGTGCTCTGCTAAAATGAATTTGAGGCTGGTAACCAGAATCATACACTGCTTTCTAAATGAGGTCTCAACAGGCCCTTAGAAAGCAACACTTTCCTATTCCTACTTATAATACTTTTCCCAGCTCCCTAAAATAGCTTTTTTTTTTAATCTTTGTTTTAAAGGTTGCATACTAGCTTATTTGTCACTTGAAGCTGTTGAGCTCCCAGGTGACAGCAGGAACTCTTGCTCTCAATTTGAAAGTGCTCAACTTCATCTTCTGTACTGCTGAACAGCAGTCATGGGAAATTAGCAGTCATTATTAGCAGTCATGGGAAATAATGGCCTTTTTGGAGAAAGGAATGTTTATAAATATGGTGTCATAACCCTGAAATCCTGGGAGGTGTTAGCCCTTCCACCACTGCCAAATGCAATCACCTCTGTGACAGTGATGGGAGCTGACAGTACTGCTGTGACTCCTGCCTCCAGCTGCATATGGTACCCTTATTTTCTCCTAATTGTGGGTTTTCATACACACCTCATCATCAGCTGCTTTACAGGCATGCTGCTTTGCTCGTCATCCTATCAGGAACCCAGCTTAGGCCTGACTGATCTTTCACCAGTTTTGTTGTGAATAGAGCTTGCATGCAGGAGGAGGTCTGAATGCCATTAGAGAAATGATGGACAAGCTTCTCTTCACTTATTTTTCTAGTGAACTGAGAGAAATGGCAGCTCCCAGAGCTGAGCAAAACATGCAGTATGTTCCCATTATTTGGAGAACTAATACCCAACTCTAGGGTTAGGGGCATTTGTGTGGAACAAGATTAATTAACTGATTTAGTACTGTCATATGCGAAGTATCTCCTTCAGACTTATGCTATCAGCTGCAGTAAATTTTGACCATCTCTGCAGCTATCTGATCTATTGGAAAACAGTGATGGTCTCTTCCAGAGAGAACTGGGCTAACCTGAGGCTTGTAGTTGATGTGAGATCTGGATTAAAAGCAGGTTAAGCCTTCAGTCACTGCAAGTGAGATTACAAGTCTTGTAAACTTTTTCACCGACTTCTGAGTCTGGAGATAGAACAAAGCTTAAGGTCAAGGCAGTATGTGAAGTGCATGTTGGTTTTAAGGGTTTGGTTTTCCTTTAGATGACAAAGGAAGATGATCAGCTTTGAGCCTGAAATGTTACATCTTTCTCTAGTACAAACATGACAGTGGAATCATAGCAGATAAAGATGGAGGGATCTTCAGACTGGTCTTCCTCCCCATGGTTGGCAAGAGCTGTCATAAACTACTCCTGACAAACTTGTACAACCTGTTTTTAGTGTCCATAGGATAATCCGGTGATTGAGATGCTAGAAGCACAGAAGGGAATCTGTCTCCATGTTTGACAGTAGTGTCCTAAAACATGCTGTGTCCCTTAACAGTATGGCAGACTTAGAGTGGCTCCATTTCTAAGAAATTTTTATTCTCATTTTCAGATCATGTCACCATAAAGCTTGTAGTGCGTTTCCATGACATCTTCATTGCTTCTGTGGACTTCTCTTTCTATGACTGTGCTGCAGTGGCCCTGCTATGGAAGTCTGCACCGTGAGCACCTGCTTTTTCTTGTCTGTAGTTATAGTGAGGGTGGCTGTCCCTTCCTGGGTCATCTTAGTAGCTGCTTTTCTGTCGTCGTTCTAGGTGCCAGAAGTGTGTGAGCAGTGTCTGGGGATGTAACTGGTGCGTCCAGCAGCACCTCTGCACCCACAAAGCAGCCTGTGAGGAAGGAACCATTATCTACAATGAAAGGGTGCGTCTCCTACTTGGTCGCAGTAGTCCTCTGTGCTATCACAGCCTCAGTGAGTTGCAGTAAGTCAGATCTCTTCTCCAGTAAAATAGCAGCTGTCAGTCACATCAAGAGAAGAGGTGAGCTGTTGGAACAAAGCCTCCCCTTGGAGGGACATGAGGTTCTGTGTCCCTGATGTTACAAAGCCTTGTGAGGCTTATGGGGAAGTCTCATTAGATATGGTCAACCTTCTCCTGGGGTTATTCAACCTGTTTTCAAAGCAAGGGTCAAGAGCAAGCTGGCAGGGAGGCTGCCAGTGGGAAAGTGGAACAGATGCCCAGTTTGTGGCTGCCACAGGTGGCTTTGCAGTTTTTGCAGGGAGTGAAGGCAGGCAGACCTCCCTCTGAGTGGAGACAGGTGCAGGCCTCTGTGGGAAGAGGGAATGTTGCTGGATATTTTGCACTGTGAGCATTCCCCAGTCCCATCCCCGGATGAGGTAGCATGAGATGTAGCTCTCATGAAATCCAGAGGGTGAAGCAGCTGCTATGGGAAGTACTATGGAGTGGTTTTCTGCTTGGGTTTTATTCTGCTTTGTTTCTCTCACCCCACCATGTTGTTTTTCTCTAGGCCCAGATCCCAACATCAAGTGTGTTTCCTTCTTCGGCAGCTCCCCTCACCAAATCCTCCACTACAGCTCCAACCATGGTGACAAAACCAGTTGCTCCCCCTGTGCTTGTGGTTCCCAGCACTGTGCCCCCAACAGAGCCCAACCACATCACACTCTCTGCAGCCCCTGATATGATGACTGAGCCTACAGAGACCCTCAGCTATACATACTTGACTCTCTCAACCGAAGCAGCCTCTCTCCAGGCGGTCACAGAATCCCCTCTACTACCACCAGCAGACAAACCTGTTGTCACTGTGCCAGAGACAACTTCTGCTGCATCTGTCCTCACCAGCCCATCCAAAAACATGGATCACGCAGCCTTGCCCACTGAACATCCAGCCACTGCCCGTGAGCCACAGCACACCAACCCACCCACCACGCTGGCGGGTAGCCCTCTGCACACCTCTGCAGCAGCAGTAACACCTTCTCCTCATGTCACCAGTTTCAAGTGGCCTCTGAGTTCTTTTCCTACCACAGAGACACTGACATCTGCCTTCCCATCTCCCCACACCTCCAGCCAGGTTCCAGGGGGCCCTGCTGCCTCTGATGACTCTCCCAGATTGGTGGGAACTGAACTACCTGCTTCAGAGCTCCCACCATCAACTCCCCCCGACTGGCTGCTGGAGGAAGGCGCAGAGCTCCAGGACACAGAGGACTGGATGGATCTGCTGCAGGCTGAGAATGACACATCTCCCTTCTCTGCTTCTACTCTTCTGTCGGGTGATGGTGATTCTTCTGAGAGGGATGTCCCTGACTTTCCCAGGATCCTTCACCCTGACCTTGATTATCAGTATGATGCCCCTGAGTTTTGGGAAGAGGTAAATTGCTGGGCTTTGGAATTCACACTCTAAGGCTGTAACACTTTGACATTTCATACATATTGCTAATCTAGTATTTCGGTACACGAGAGGATGTTCCCTCAGAGTGCAGAAGCTGACTGCTGTAATGTGTGGTGTGAGAAGTGTCAGCCTGAGGAAAAAAATGTGTGTGAGGTTCCCAGGTCTCATAGAAATGCTGCTGACCCAGAGGGGGCAGCTGCTGTGATGTCCAGCATACTCACAGCTTTCTGCTGTTCACCAGTTTGGGCTGTTGCATCGCTTTCCTGTAACTTCATGGTAAAGAAGTACAGCCATGTCTTTGTTCAGTCAGGGCTTGTTTCTCTGTTGGCATGTTAGGCTTTGCCTGTATCAGAGACATGGCAGTCTCTTTCTCTGAAGACCTATGTTTGTTTTCAGAATGAAGAGCTTAGCTGGGGTCCAGATGCATGTCCCTGTGTGCAGGGAATCCAGGGTTCTTCACTGTTTCCAGTCAACGTGGAGAGGAAGATAACCCTGCTGGGAAAGAATTTCCACCTCTATCAGGTAGTCAGCTCAATACCATCAGTACTGAGAAACTGTAGTAATGCAGAGCACTGTTTGGGCAACTTATTCACTGGACTGCTAAAAGTACACGTAAGATATGGTTGTGGCTCTGCCAAGGTTTCTCCTGTTTGCAGAAACATCTAGAGGAATGACCTACTTCTGTTAATAAAGAATTACATAGCTGGATTTATTGGTGGGCTAGGAGGTCACCCAGAGAAGGGGAGAGTACATGCATGCACCAGCCTGCTGGAGATGATCTGCAGGTGTTGGGTTAAGTTGCACCTGTGCTGCACTGTAGATGGTAGCTCTTGGAATAACTTCCTGCTGGTTGTTTGTCTCTCCATAAACTGAAGTTATCTGTTCCCTTTCCGTTCTGGCATGTTCATGTTGATGTGGCTAATCCTGTCATACCTGAAACTTCTGCAATGGGGAAAACCACCCTTGAAAGCTATGTTTCTTGGGTGTGCCTCTGATTATAAATTATGTTTGCTTCTCAAGACAGAAGACTGATTTATTAACCTTTTACAAATAAGTGCTTCAGAACATGCAGCCCACAGACAATTGTTAGTTTGTATGGTAAACCTAATATACTGCACTGCTCAGAGAGCTGGTTACAGATGCACAACCATCTTTTTTTACAGGAAATATCTAAGCAGTTCAGTGGATGACTTACAGGGAATAAAGAAAAATGCACTTAGTGTTTTTTGAGGTGGCCTACCCTAATCTGTGTACTCCACTCTTCATTTCCAAGCTGCTGTTTCACAGATATACAGGAGTAACTTCCCAGTCCCACTAGTTCTTTAATTCCTCCTCCTGTGCTGAGTTGTCCCCATGCTGACACACCTGCGCTCCCTTCTAGGTGCTTTGTGTTGATTTCCCTTTCATACATGGAGGCAGTGACAGCCTAGGGAGACCTTGAGCGCAGCACAGAGTTGGTAAAAGGTCCTGAATTGGAGAGGCAGGAGTACGCTGTTGTGTAGTGGGAGCCTCCATGTAGATGAGAAGTGTTGACATGCGTATCTTCTCTGCAGGACCAGCAGTGGGACTACGAGTGTGTCCTGAGTTTAGAAGGGGGGACAGTGGTGATGGATGCTTATGTGGAAGGAGAAGAAACAAACCAATCCCTCTGTTACATCACCTGCCAGATGAACCAGGTGAGTGCTTGGAATATGATCCCATTTCAGAGTTCACACTGGTTCTGATTTTGCTCAGCAAGACATCAGGCTGGGAGGCAAGCTCTTTGGGGAAAAGAGCATATTTTGCAAAAATAGTTGTGGAGTATTTAGCACTGTGGGGCCCTCATCTGTGATGCTGCTGCCTGGTGGTACTGGGATCTTCAACTTGAAAATAGATTGTGCAGTCTGAGCCATATGACCTGTTGCTACATTTGCTGTAGTACAAGATGATGCCATCTCTGAATCACCACTTGTTGCCACCTGCCAGAATGGTGCCACTTCTGCTTTATCTTGAGTCACTGTTGTTCATGGTTCTCTGGATCATGACTTCTGTGGTGGTGTGTTTTTGTGAAAAGAAGAATGCTATTAATGCCAATTTTGTTCTTAATGACAAAGCTAGTCCATGGATTGTAAGATTAAAAGTCAAAATTAAAACAGCTGCATACATTTCTGGAGGATGTGTGGATTTTTTTTCTTATGGAAAGGTTTGCAAGCAGAGGCAATATTTTTACTTAAACTCACGAAGTTAAGGGAGAGGAACAACATAGGCTCTTGTGCACACAAGCCCTGTGGATCGATTGTAAACTTGCATCTTCAGCTCTACTGAAATGGCAGAAATGCCAGATTGAGCAGTTTTCTGAGCAGGTGGCTTATAGATAGGAATTAGCCATTTAAGAATGCAGTGAGGAAGTTAGACAAGCACTGTTGTGAGCCCACATTTGTTTTCAGCATTCATCCTAGTGAGCCAATGCCTGCTGCTCCTTCTAGAATAGAATTGTGACTGCGTGCACCAGTGAGGACAGACCCTTGCTGCCACTACCCCACCTCACACTGCCTTGTCTGCGTTGATGGGGAGCTCTGTGTAAGGCTGTATGTGCCACAGCACTACACAGGATGGATGCTGATGCTTTCTGTCTATTCAGATCTCTTGTTTGTGCCCTATTAAGTCCTTTGTCTTGATGGTCTTTGTCTTTGTAGTACAGTTACACGGCACCTCAACTCGAATTCAATGCTGTGTTGTTTGTGCAGAGGCGACAACACCTTCGAGTGGACAGTGCTGCAGATCTTCACGGTAGGAGCACAACACCTCCCCAGCAAAAACAGCAGATGAGGTGGAAGAGAATTGATAAATCCTTAAAAGAGTCTATTTTTCATGTGTAGTAGTCCTATCACAGGGAAACTAAGGAAAAGCGTACAGCCTCATGTCTGTTGTTTGTCACAGGGGAGGGAGGAGGATAGGGTTTTGCGTAAGATGCCAAGTTGCCGGATTATGTGCCACAGGGGATGCTTGCAGATGCCTCTGAATTTTTCTTCCTTTTCAGTGACTTTTTACAACTGCTCTGTGGGACACACAGACTGTAGCCGCTGCCAAACAGCTGACTCAAAGTACAACTGTGTGTGGTGTGGAGGTGACAACCCCAGCTGTATCTTCAGGGGCTCCTGCAAAGAAGAGATAGAAGATCTGTGTCCAGCACCTCTCATTCACTCTGTAAGTAACTTGCTCCCTAGTGCACTGCACCCGGGGCAAGGAGGGCTCCATTCTCCAGTTGAAATCAAAGGGCTGTGAACTCAGAGTGCTAACAGTGCAGCTCAACAACACATTTGAAGAGCGAATTAGTCCTATTTTAGTGTGTTGTGA
>JANHGN010016760.1:45376-88131 GCA_024605025.1 Megaceryle maxima
GGGTGGTGGTGTGTGGTGTTGTGAGGGTGGTGGTGTGTGGTGTTGTGAGGGTGGTGGTGTGTGGTGTTGTGAGGGTGGTGGTGTGTGGTGTTGTGAGGGTGACTTCTGTGGTGGGCTTTCAGTTTGCTGATGGAGAGCAGTAGGGAAAGATATATTTGTGTCCCATGCGAGCTGAAACTGGTGTGCCAGAAGAAGCAGAATCATTCAGGAGCTGGGGAAGGGTCCATGGATTGGATCCTCCAACTGTCCTGAACCAGACCCTGAGACAGGTTGGCCCAACTGAGCCTGGGGCAAAGGAGGGCGAAACCTAACAGTAACGGCACAGCAAGGATGGGGAAGGCATGACAGATTACTGGAATTAATTATTTTTGTCTGTGGGTTTTCTGGTTGGTTGGTTGGTTGGTTTGGTTTTTTTTAATGTTTCTTGCTAACTGCCACATGACAAGTGTCTGTAGCCATTTGTCCCTTTTGCTGTCAGCTTGTCCTCCCTTCAGTGGCACACAACATCCATGTGCTGCATCTTGTCTTAGTTTATCTTGGATGCTGCTCAGAGACAGAGCTTTGACGTTTGTGCAGCATGCAATTCATTGTCGTACTGATGCTGAGGGGGCGGGGGGGGTGGTGCTTGCTGCTTCAATACTTGTAACGTGTATTGGCTTGTGCATTCCCACTCTTCAGCAGAAATACCCTGTGGAGTGGTCAGCATGTTGATAAGAAGGCAAAGCAGGGCAGTCCTTGCCATTGAAGTCTATAGTTGAATTATCACTTGGTGGGGTGGGGGGGGTGTACTGTTGGCAACAGTGAGGTATGGGAAAGAAGGCTCCAGCTGTCCTGTTCTTTATGACCTTTCTTCTGAAGAGAGTGTAGCCCGGTACTATTCCAAGCGAGTAAAAGGAATCCATAGCAGTGACCCAACCAAGCAAAGTTGTAATGGGGCAGATGAAGGGCCCTGTCCTGTAGATCAGTTGCCAGACTGCAGAGATCTGAGATACTGTGACATTTACACATGTGCGGATGTCTTTGCAGGTATACCCCCTGTCTGGACCAGTGGAAGGTGGCACTAGAATCACCATCACTGGCTCAAACCTCGGGCAGAAACATCAAGACATTGCAGAAACTGTCACTGTTGCAGGAATTCCCTGTGCCGTAGATGCTCAAGAGTATGAGATCTCTAGCAGGTAGAGTATCTGTGAAACCTCCTCTCAGAGGCAGGCACTGACTTTTCCCTTGGCTGCTGACACCAGCCTCAGCTGTCATTGCCTTTGCTGCAGCAGATATTGAGACTTGCCAGTTCCCCAGGGAGTGCCCCTGAGTAAGGTCACTGTCTGGTTAGTTACTCCAGCAGTGATCTTGGAGGGAGAAGGTTGTGTACGAGATGATGGCCAAACAGTGCTGCTGTATACTGACCACGCTGCCTGGTACCAAGCCTGCAGGCCAGACAGATCAGGGAGTCCCAGGCTTGGAACTGTGTGGTTTTGTGGGTGTCTCTTCCAGCCACAGGGTGACTTCGATAAAGCCAAGGATATGGCTTGTGCAAGTCCTATCTGCTGGGAAAATACCCTGACTGTGTTAACACAGTGTGAGGATGGGAATGTGTGGTTGGAGGTATGGCACAGTTTGTTACCTCTGCTTGAGTGGGCACAGGACAGTCTAAGGACTGTCATTCTTCACTTGCCAGCCAGACTTCCACCTCCCAGGAATAAATGCAATGAAAGGACACTCTCAACCAGGGACAGAAGACCAGGAGTCCTGGTGGGCCCTAGGGCACTCTTCCACTTGCTAGAAGTGCCTGGCAGGTCACACAGTACCTGTAAAAGTAATGGCTAGGAGAAGGAAAAGAAGCAGAAAGGCCTGTTCTGCTCAATCCAGCTAATGTCAGTGATAGAGAACTGGGTAGCTGGTGTTTCTGACCAGGGAAGGACCATATAAGCAGGCAGCATAGTCAGGTGGAGAGAGGTGTGACTGGGGCGTAGCAAGGAGAAAGGAATATTTGTGTAGTTGACCTGTGGCAGGGCAGGTAGGTGGGAGACTTGGACAAGGAAGGGAGAGGAGCCAAACGACCACGAGAAGAGGAGAGCAAATGTGAGTAACCTCTCATCAGAGCTATCATAAACATATTATTCCATTCCATGGTAGCAGTAGCTGTAGCATCCTTCCCTCTGGAAGCCAGGTAAGATCCTGCTGGGAAATGGCCTGCTGTGTTGAGCAGTGTTGCCCTGTATGTGTGCCTTGTTTGTCTGGATTCATCTGCTTTCTGCTTTCATCCTGGAATTACAACATATCCTTTCTGGGGTTAGCACTGTCTTTGTTCTGTATCTGTAAATCACCTGGCATCACAGGATCCTGGCTTGGGACTGCACTGCTCAAGTTCAAATTCTTGAGCCTTTTTGATTGATGGGATATAGGTGTGAATGTGGAACCTACTCCTGAGCAACAGCCAGGCAAAATTCTTTTCCTGCTCTGTAGGAAGGCTGGGAAGTCACTTGCAGAGTAGTTTTTCTGTTAGCAAATCAACACCATAATACAGGATTCCTTGCTGCCCTGTTCTAAGCACAGCCTGACTTTCACCTTGCCAGCATCAGCTGGGAGGGAAGGGGTGGTGCAGATCAGGGGAACTGACTGGTCCCAGAGGACACTGGCTGAAAACAACTGTCAGCTACAGTCTTGAGTTTTCTTTTGCATCAGACAGAGTGCTAATGTGTGGATTGACCACTGCTAGCCTGGGGTCACTCCAGACGTGACTGATTTGATCAGCTCTGGACAACAGCAGTTCTAGTCTCTGTGATGCAGCAGGCTTCATCCCGTCTGTCCCTAAAAGAATAATCTTGGATAGGATGGGCCTGTTTGGAACTTCCCCACCTTTTTTTTTTTTTTTTTTTTTTTCCCCCTGATAATTGAGCTTTAAAAGGTTTCTCAATGTTCAGTTTTATATTCTGAGCAAATGATAAAGCTGAAAGAAGGGAGCTGTGTTTGCTAGATGGTTTTAAGACAATGCAATGGATACAGCCCATCTGCCCTTGCACGATGTGACACTGTTCTTGAATTGCCCTGCAGTATTGTGTGCGTCACTGGCGGGAGCTGGACAGAGAGATTTGGGCACATTGTGGTGGAAGTGCCTGGAGGAGGACGTGGAGTTTCTGAGCATATTTTTACCTATCAGGTGATGTAACCATTGCTTCCCTAATACCTCTCCCTGTTCATCCAATACCTCTGCTAAATGACTGTCTATTGCAGGAATTTAATGGGACTCTACCAGTCACTTGCTGCTGGTATTTGTCTGTTTTTTCTGGAGTTTGTGTTGTGTGGTGTCTTATGGGGTTTGTTTGGTTTGTTGTTTGGGTGTGTTTTTTTCCCCTCTCTTTTCTATTTTTCTTTAGATTATAAGAACAGATGGTGCTGGGTAATACTAAAGATTCTCTAGTGCAGTAATTTTTATTTTTTTTTTTTTACAATGTAACTATCAAATGCTTAAAGAGGAAAAATACAGGATACCTTTGTGATTTGGAGTTATTTTTGTTGTTAAAATCTTACTAAGACTTCTGACTTTCTTTTTATTAATTTGCAAATTGCTGCTTCAACAGATTTTTAGCTTCTGCCCTTCAGCAGCTAGTGGCAGTAAGTCCAGAGTTACTGTTCATTGTGTGGAGAAATGTTTCCTATTATTTTTAAACACATTTCTGATATTTTTTTGATATCTTAAACCCAGCAACTATGAAATAATATTGAAGTAGTTTTTAGATACAATTACTTGCTTTTTATCCTTGCTGCACTATTTACAAGTTATGTCCTTAGTTGCATGTCTCCCTCTCCCATGGGAAGGAGAACAAGATGCTTGAAAAGTCTTAGCCTATTCCATTTTTAGCTGTACAGAAACAGTTTATGTACTGGTTTAAGCTTGCTGCTCTGCTCTTGATTTTGGTTCTATGATCACTGTTTTGAGGCAGGGTGATAACTGCATACTATGCTCAAGATGTGAATGCAAAAGGCATTTTTACTGTGGCATAAATTTTTTTTTTTCTTAATTCCCTTCCCAATAATTCCTACCACTTGGTGTGTTTTTGTTGAGATCTGTGCTTACAGCTGGCAGAGTTGTTAATAGGTACCAAAGCCCTCTTGAATGGGCAAGAGCTATTTTGAAACTCCCAACTGTGTACATATGGTTGGGGTAGGTTTTTTTACTGTAGTCTACTTACTCCTGCTCACTTTATGAATCTTGCTCTCCCTTTATCAGCAGTGACTTGTGCTCCTCTGCCTGGTTACTTGAAATTTCACTGCAGCTCCTCAGTGGTACCGAGTTACTCTGATTTATCAAATTTCATATCCCCTTTCCAATTCACTTTCAAGTATAACAGCACAGGTCTCAACACAGATTCTTAGGGCTCCCTGCTGGTAATCTCCTCATGTACTACACAAACAGACAATTTATTTGCTACCTTGTTTTTTCCTAACCTGAGTTATTAATCCAGTTACTGATCTGAACTGTTAATCCAAGGGTTTATGTATGAGGCTCAGCTCTGCTGAATGCAGCATCCGTCTGCCTTTTGCAGTCTGTGAAAAGACTGGTCCCTGATTTGTGGTTCTTGCTGGTGTGATTGAACATCTGTTGCCTCTGCTCCATAAGGTAGCTGCTGGAGCCTAGCTGAAGGCAGCTTGTAATTTGGATCTATAGCGTCTATTTTGAGAGCCCTGGAGAGGTCACTGAATGTATTCTACTGTTTCCTTGCCTTATGTTTTGAAGTTTTGGGGGTTTTTTTTATTCTTTTCTTTCCTGTTGTCTCCCTCTTCTAGAACCCAGAGCTGAAATCCATTGTTCCAACTCAGGGCCCCAAAGCTGGGGGAACCTGCCTTACCCTTCTGGGCTCAAAGCTGCTGACTGGCCATCCTGGTGAGATCAGTGTCCTGCTTGGAGACCTTCCTTGCCACATGTAAGATCAAAGCCTGTTTGTGTGTTCTCTGTGCACTGCCTTAAGTCCTCCCCAGAGTGCTGCAGTGTATGATGCTGCCTGGCTCAGCCCTTAGCACAGGCTGCTGGAGCCCTGCTCTTCTCTGTGTTGCAGGAGATCTTCCCCTTGAGGGTCATGGTAGCAAACCATACCATCTTAAATTCCTGCCCATGTCCCCTTGGACATGAACAAGTGCTACATGGCCTCTGTTCTGCATATCTCTTGACAGGACTATACTCCATGCTGACCACTCTGCTTTTGCTGATGGGGAGTTGCAGTTGGCTTCTGCAGACTTAACTCTAAGAGCTGCTTGTTCTCTTGTGTCCTGGGACACATACACCTGACAGTTCTTGCTGGTGAGAAGGTGCACATGCCTTGGTACCAAGCTACCAGTCTCTTCAGTCTGGACAGTGGCTGTACCTGCTTCTTGTCCACATGCTGTTCACTGACAACTGCCCAGCAATTATTGCTTGCTTAGATAAGGCAAAGGACCTTTCAGCATTGTATTTAGTAATATACCAGAAGAGGTTTGCAGACTGTCTGCAAAGAGCAAGGCATAGTACTATAAAATCTGTCTCTGCAGTGTCTGTGTTAATCCCTTGTTCTCTCTCTTGTCAACCCAAGCCTCTCTGAGATGGCAGAGGATCAGCTGGCATGTCAGACAAGTCCCAGCAATGTGTCTGCAGAACTCCCAGTCACTATCAAATATGGAGACCAAGAGAGGAGACTGGAAGGATCCCTCTTCAGATATACTCTGGATCCAAACATCACCTTTGCAGAGCCTCCTAAAAGCTTCCTCAGGTAGAAAGACTTGAGTGCACCTTCTCCAGGGCTGTGTGCTGAGGCAGGTACTACAGCAGCAATGGCATCTGCTTGTGAAGTTGCATTTTGGACTAAAGCTGGGCTTGTAGGAATGAGCATAAGCAGAAGGGTGGGAGCATGGGCAAGACAGAGCTAATGAGTAATAGGTGGGTGAGATAAACTGCTTTTCTCTTTCAGTGGAGGAAGAGTGCTCAGAGTTCACGGTTACAACTTGGATGTGGTACAGAAACCAAAGATTCGAGTTACAGTTTCACCATCTGAACGCCGGCGCCGAGGACTGGGACGATGGCGCCGAATCATCCCAGACACTGAGTGCCCTGAGGATGCTCTCTGCAGCATCCAACAGGTAGCCTGGCATAGTGCAGCTGAGAGTGCATAAGGGTTGATGTGTTGCTCCAGAGAGGTGGACTACTGTCCTTAGAGCTTCCCCCCCCGCCCCCAGCTTGCTTTTATCTGTTTGGATCATACCAACAGTGTTGGCCAAGTGGAAGTGTTCTCTGACAGACTGAAATGTTAAGGACTTTTACAAACATTTATGTGAGTTGGGTCCATCTCTGCTTAGAGATGTGCAGGACTTGTGATGTGGGACAGAAACAGCAGAGTAGCAGTGTGGAGATAAAGAAATCTGCAGCTGAGCCAGACAGCTTGTGTGGCTGAGCATGTCTGTGCTCCAGACTCTTCCTTTTCCATCGTTCAGTCCACCTCCTTAGCCCCGGACTCTCTTTCACTCTGAGATAGAAAACCAGGCAGAGTTCGGTGAAATTACCAGTTCCACCAACATTTGTGCTCTCCTGCTGCTAGTGTCCTGAGATGGGTCACTACAGAGGAAAGGATGTCCTTATCAAGGTCACAGAGCATGCAGCAGAAGTTGCAGAGGTAGAGGGTGTTTGGCAGCCAAAGTACAAGAAGGATTTGCATTATTAGTGCAAATGATGGAGGACTTTCCTGTTCATAAATTGGGAGAACATGCTTCCAATGCCCATGCATCAGTAACAACTGGTTTTACCCATGTGCTGCAAAAGGCATTTGTGGCTATAGGGGAGACAAAAAAAATTGACTCATAATACTTTCACCAAATGTGTCAAACATACCCAGCCAGACAAAGGAACACTTCTTTCAGAGAAGCATTTTGGCTAGGAAATCAGTTCTGCATTGAAGGTCTTTTGGTCCCCTTCTGTCAGAGTAGGGATGTGTAATGCTCACACCACTCCAGAATTTGCTGCCGGGGGGATGTCAATTCCTACTACTGAGACCTAGGTACTTGCAGCAAAACCAGTGCTATGAAAACTTTCTTTAGAGGGATGTGGGGAATTTCTCAGATCTTGCATTTTTCCTGGAACAATTAAACAGAGTTCCTCTGCCATTGCTCCAGAGGAGAGGAATGCAGACTGGTCTTAGTCTGTTTAGCACTGGGAAGTAATGCAAAATAGCAGGAGAATCACTAGTGTTTCATTACTGACACTGGTTTTGCTTTTCACATTTAGTTTGAAGAACCATGTCTTGTTAACTCCTCCTATCTGATCCTGTGCAAAACTCCAGCCATTAACCTGCTGTTGCGGAGTGTCCATATCAAGCTGGAATTTATTCTGGATAATCTGAGCTTTGATTTCAATTCATTGCATCCCATGCCCTTCTCTTATGAAGTCAACCCCATCCTAAAACCATTGAATGCTGAAGACCCTGCCAAACCATATCGTCACAAGCCAGGAAGCGTCATCTCTGTGGAGGTAACACAAAAAATGGGATTTCTAATCAGAGTACTTTAAATTGGTGTCATGCAGCATCCAAGGTTTTAAAGCATTTGACAGTCTTGCAACCTGTCACGGCACATCTACTTTGCCCTATGAGAGAACGTACATAAGAATAGGGAAAAAGTGCATCAAAAATGCTTCTTGAGCTCATAAATCATTAAGGGCCTCGTGGGGCTTGTGGAAACTTCCATGCTTTTTTTTTTGTTTTGTTTTAATTCTAATAAACTCTTTCCACTTGCTCTTTTTTGCATATGAGTAAAAACTGAGGATGCACTAGTCTAGCAATGTCTAGACTGCTGCCATTGCTATTGAATGCATCTTGGAGAAGCAGGACAATTTGAGAAGACTGAGAGAACTAACAAGATGCAAACTTTCAGAGAGGAAGGAGATTGGTCTACCTGCCTGTCAGGATATACTGACAGATGTCTGGGCAAAAGCATGAAAACACTGCTGCAGAATTCAGCTTAGAAAGCATTAAACCATAAAAACATATTTAACATCAGTCAGCATGGTTTTATTTAGAGGGGAAAAAAAAAGTCTTAATTTCCCCCCCCCAAATTAAAGCAGATGTGTACCAGATAAGAACAAAATGTGTTACACCTCTGAAAGGCATTGGCTGACTCATCTGAGTGCAGGAGGTAACTAACAGGAGACTACCATCTTAAATAGATGCACCTTGTGTGTATGTATGTGTGTATACACACAGAGGGAAGAGTTGAGCTTAGTCATGCTGGGGCTGCAGAGCCTTGAGAAGACCGGCTGTTTATAACTGCAGCAAGGTACAGGTATAAAGCTATAATCTAAATCATACACAAATGACTTAGGCTTAGAAAAATGAACTTCTGCAGCCAATTTGGATTCAAGCCTAGTTAGAGAAGAAAAATGTCTGTTTTCATCCTATGGTGTTAGTCTCCTCCATATTCTCTGGACCTATGGGAATGCAGAGTTGTTTTTGACCTGATGTGCTGTTCTACATCTGTTACAGGGGGAAAATCTAGATCTGGCTATTTCCAAGGATGAAGTTATGGCTATGATTGGGGAAGGAATCTGTGTGGTGAAGACACTAACAAGGAATCATCTCTACTGTGAACCTCCCTCAGAGCAGCCAGCTCCACGGCACCGCACGAAGCGGGAAGGCACAGACTTGCTCCCAGAGTTCACGGTAGGGAATTGGCAGTACTGCAAGAAATCCTGTTGTTTGTTGAAGCACAGGCAAGAAGCAGTGGTGAAGGGAAGGAGGGGGATAGAAAGTGGAGGAAAGGCAGAAGGCCTGATGAGGGGCAGGGGAGGTACCAGGGTGGCGAGGAGCTGCTCTTATTTTCAACTCTACTCTTATATGCCAAGCATTGCCTGATGGCAAATTGGTATAGCTGGATTCTGAAGTTGTGCTGTGGGACAGCTTTGCTAGAGAGCTGTGTGCCTCCTGTAGCCATTCTGGAGAAGCCCTGTGGTTTTCATTGCTTCACTGAGCTTATTTTATGGTATGTGCTTTCTTACAGGTACAGATGGGAAACTTAAATTTTCTCCTGGGCCGAGTGCAGTACGACACAGAAAGCCAGCTCACCTTCCCACTGGAGGCACAAATTGGTCTGGGTGTTGGTGCATCCTTTGTGGCACTGATTGTCTTGGTCATCGTCTTCATATACAGGTAAGAAATTCTGGCATTGTATGAGGTCTTTAAGTTTCTCTACAACCTTATTCAGTGGATGTGGTCAAGCATGTACATCTTTGGCCTAAACAAGGTCACAGTTTTTATTTTGTGCCAAATTCTGAGCCCCTGGTGGTGTTGTATCTGTGAGGCGTGTTGCACCTGCTGGTTGCAGCCTGCAGCAGGGTTCACTTAGAGCCCACACCTGATAGGCGCTCCAAGAGACACATCTAGTTTATGAAACACTGTTTGGTATCCTACAAAGGAGATGTTCAGTAGAAATCACCTCGGCACCAGTTGCCCTGGAGTCTTTGGCAGCAACACAACAGTTGTCAAGGACAGTTCCTGATCTAGGGCCACTGGCAATGGGTCTGCTCCTTATTGCAGGAGGAAGAGCAAACAGGCTTTGAGGGATTACAAGAAAGTTCAAATCCAGCTGGAAAATTTGGAAACAAGTGTTCGGGACAGATGCAAAAAGGAATTCACAGGTCAGTCACTGAGCTGTTATGTTCTTGTAGCTTCAGGGAAGCTTGAAGAACCACTTTTAGCCCTACCTCTTTCCATTCCTGTGTACTTGTTTGGGTAGCTCAGAGCAGGCAATAACTTACCCTGTGCCAGTGCATTGAAACATAGTCAAATTCTTCCATTTTTTAATTCTTCTCTTTAAAGCAGAGCACAGTGATCTATACAGACTTCTCTGATTCTCCATTTCATTTTCCAGAATCAGGTGAAGAGCTAAAGGTCAAGACAGCACATGTGGGGACATTAAGGACAGCTAGCACAGGTTTTGTGTAGGGAAGGTTGAACTGCACCCCATGTTCTGGGCCCACAAACTTGTACTTCAGCTGCTTACAGCACTGAGCACTTGTATGGGGGACCTGGGGCTCTGAAATGGTTTAGATAACTCAGACTGTAGTCAACTAATATGAGGAGCAGGACACCCTTAGTACTCTGTCTTTAATGTAGGTAATGCCTGTAACCACAGATCTGTGCTGAACAGTGACTTCCTCTGTATAAAACTGGAAGTCAGGCCCTGTCTGTAAAATAGAACAATCACCAAATTCACCTTTTGGTTCCTCCCCAATGCCTCCTCATGCAGTTTCTCCCAGTGCCTTGTCTAGTTTTAAATGTTGTAGCAATGGGACCCTAGTGTGCCTCTTCCTGACAGGAAGCATCCTTCCTCTTCCTCAGACCCATCCTGCTGGCCCTAGTTCCTGCACTTACCTCATGCTCTGCACCATCAATTGTGTGATCATGTAGTCAACCTCATGGGCATTTCCTTTCCCTCAGACCTAATGACTGAGATGATGGACCTCACAAGTGATCTTGTGGGCACAGGAATCCCCTTCTTGGACTACAAGTCCTATGCAGAACGCATTTTCTTCCCGGGCCATCGTGAGTCACCTCTGCAAAGGGACCTGGACATCCCTGAGTGCCGGCGACAAACTGTGGAGCAGGGCTTAGTCCAACTCTCCAACCTGCTCAACAGCAAGCTCTTCCTCACCAAGGTAATGTCCCTTTCTCTGCTTGCGGCCTGCTGTGGGGTGAGGGCCGTGTCACTGGCAGCTGGTGGCAGTGTCAAAGTTCATTCATGAACAGCTCCCTGCAGCACCACTTCTTCCAAGAGCCAGCAGCTGTGACTGCCTTTTTTTCAGCATATGCACACACTAGCTCCTCTCTTTCCCCATCAGTTCATCCACACTCTGGAAATCCAACGCACATTCTCTCCAAGAGACCGGGCCTATGTAGCATCATTGCTCACCGTGTCACTGCATGGGAAGCTGGAGTACTTCACTGACATCCTCAAAACACTCCTGAATGACCTTGTGGAGCAGTATGTGGCCAAGAACCCCAAGCTGATGCTGCGGAGGTGAGTCAGCCCTGCTCTCACTGCTAGCTGAAGCTGGAAAACTCTAAAACTCCTGTGAGTATGACAACACCATGGCATGGGCTGCAGCTGTAAGACCAGTGTGTGTCCAGACAACAGGAGGAAGCAGTAACAACGATACCATATCTCCAGTCAGCAACTGGCAGGGATATATAGTAGGAAAGGTGTGAAAAGAGTAGGAAGCTGGAGTTGTCCACCCCGAATTCCTTCTCTTTTGAAGCTGCTGTACACTAATTCTCCTTGTGTTCAGATACCAGGGCTCTGCCAGGTCTCCTAGTCTCACTCTGATGTTTAGAGGTCCTTGGGCTCACAGTCATGCCATGTTTGGAAGCTAAACTGAAGTATCTCCAATGTTTGGATCCTCATTGGCCTCCTGTCTGGTCCATCCTTCTGATCTGAACAACTTTCCCTTGTTTGAGACCTAGCAGAAACTTTCTTCCTTCCCCTGCCTGCTTGTATCTACATATCTGTGATTTGGTGCCTCCTTCAGGCTGATGAGTGCCTCAAAGAAGTGATAACAAAAGCATTAACCTTACTGGTCACTAAAGTCCACTAGTGCTTGGTTTTGGTGTTTGGTTTTCCCCCCCATTGATCCTGTATCATCATTTAGTGTGCTCTTTTCTCAAGGGAAGTGATCTTTATCTCCAAGCCCCTCCCTGCTCTGCACCATATTCCTGTGACCAACTTCATGCTCTCTTTCAGGACAGAAACTGTAGTAGAGAAGCTGTTAACCAACTGGATGTCCATCTGCCTGTACGCATTTGTGAGGGTGAGCTCTTTGTCCCTTTGTGGTGTAAAGGGGACAAAAGAGGGAAGACGGCTACAGCTTTGCTTTGCGCCTTGCTTGTAGCTGAAAGAGTGCCAGAGTCATCCTGTATTTCAGAGTAGGGAATGAGAGTGCTGGACTGTTCCCTGGGGGCAGATTGCTTAAATCAGCATTAATACCACTCGTTGCTTTCAGGACATCTTGCCAGGTCATGGAGGGCTCAGTGTAGCTCCTTTATCTTGAGACACACTGGCTGTAAGCTGGTCTGTGTGTGGGGAGGACAGATTCTGACCTAATTCCTTAACTGGAGATGGGGGCAGCAAGGAGAGTTTCTCAGATTAGTGACAAGGAGACTGAGCAATGCCTTGGTCTTGTGCATCCATCTGGTAGTTGGCTGGTGCACTTTCTCCATGCATGGAGCAGGAGCTGTCAGCAGGGGCTCCAACTTTGCCTGCTGTGGCTTAGACACTGTTTCCTCAGTCCTGCTTCTCCTCTGTTGGGTGTCCACGTTTCCAAGCTGTCAGGCTCTGCTGGGATGAGCAAGCTGAATTCCTCTCGGGTGAAACTCCTTCATTTCTGTGCCAGGATTCTGTAGGGGAGCCCCTTTACATGCTCTTTCGTGGAATCAAGCACCAGGTGGACAAAGGGCCAGTTGACTGGGTGACGGGGAAAGCCAAATACACCCTGAATGACAACCGCCTTTTGAGAGAGGACCTGGAGTACCGGACTCTGGTAAGCACCAAATCTTTTATTCCCTCTGCTGTCTGATGCAACAGGGCTGAATGTCTCTGCCCCCATTATTGAGGCAGAAGTGCAGCATCCTGCCACTCTGTCCCAGGAGACAGGTTTATCCCAGGAGCACAACTTTACAGATAAGCAAGAGCTCTACTGCTCTGCTAAATCAGGTGCTTTTGACCTAGGCTGATAGCAGCCATCATCACCGTAATCTGGTGTATGTGCTCTGCTCTGTGTCTGGATATAAGGGGATGAAATGGCTGCTGGCACATCAAAGCCACTCCCTAACTGCTGAACTGGCTTTCAGCTCATGAGACAAGACTGCAAACACTGTGTTTTAACATCTGTGATGTTTACTTTTCTGAAACTTTTCCAGTGAAAGGACTAATGGTTAACTTGCCTTAATGCCAACCATCTGGGGTGTAAATGTGTCAGGTTGAATCTTATCAGCTGAGTAGCTGTGATCATCTCTTTTCTTCCCAGACCTTAAATGCTTTGACACAAGCAGGGGTTGCTGCAGGAGGGGCAGAGGACTCACAAGGGATTTCTGCGAAGGTGCTAGACTGTGACACCATAACACAAGTGAAGGAGAAAATCCTAGATCAGATCTATAAAGGGACGCCATACTGTCACCGACCAGACCCAGACACCCTGGACCTTGGTGAGCAGAATTCCTTAGTGCCAAAACTCAGTGAGGAGTGGAAGAGTGGTCGTTTGCTGTCTGTGCACAGCACCCTGGCATACAGGACATCATTCTCTGCTGAGTGTGCAGAATCACTGACCAAAGGGCTTCTACTGGCTGGACCCGTCAGGTCATGATGCAGGAAAGAGGCTAATAGCAAGAGGCAGGGGTGGGAAAGAAGCAGTTGGGTCCAGCCTCTTCCATTTCACAGTGTTCTTTGCCAGACTTGGACCATGGCAATGACTTCAGCAAGCGAACACAGGGGGGAAAAGAAGGCATGGAAAACGTTTCAGTGGGGAGGATGATTTGAGTGTGGCACAGTCGTGGTCTTTCTCTTCCTGCCAGTGAAGTCAAGGGCAGCACCTCGGTAATGTGTGTCAGAGAGGATTTTGCCCATGGTGGTTAATGAAAGGTAGGACTTAAAATGTGAGGGGAAACCACTCAGTTCTCTATCTTCTTCATTCTTTGGCTGTTGATGAATAGTGGTGATGTTTATAGATGAGCAGGTACTGGAGGAATAGTAGCTAATAAGGACTATGGGTGCATATTTGTGATTTGAATCACCTGCTTGAAGAGCCAGTCTTGACAGTTTGTAGGAACTTGGTGAGTGGAGTTGGGAGGCTGTGAGGCTGCCTGACCCCCTGTGACTGCAGGACTCAGCATTGTTACAAGCACTTGCTCATGTTCTGTTGCCTGTGAAATAGCCTGGGTAAAGGTTAATGAGGACCAGTGTGTGTGTAACAAGGTCAACCAGGTTGAAGCACAGTGGACTTCAGAAATGCCTCAAATTAACAGTTTATCTTTTAATTTTCTGTGTTTTAATGGCTGTAGAGTGGAGATCAGGGCTGGCAGGTCACCTGATACTGTCCGATGAGGATGTGACATCTGTTGTTCAAGGAACGTGGAAACGCCTGAACACCCTTCAGCATTACAAGGTCAAAACTCAGTCTGCCATTGCCTTGTTTCTCTTCACATCTTATACACACTGTTATGCTCTATTTGTGGATCTGGCTCCTGGTGGATCACTGTCAAAATGTTGGAGCTTTTTTGCAACAGCATATTCAAATTAAGTCAGTGTTGTAGCTTGGACTCTGATTTCAACAAGCATAGTTCCCTCCTAAGCCTGTACTTGAGATGTAGGCAGGCGTAGAGCTTGGAAGGAGACACACAAGTTCATGCCTTGTGGCTGTTGCAATGCAGGTGATGCTGCTGGATCTGCTGATGTTCCAGTCCAGATCAGTCAGTAGGTGACTGCTCATCAACAAAGCAGCTTCTAGGAATGGAAAAGAGGGGTTGGTTTTTTTTAACTACCTTGCACCCATGTGTCATACCTTGCTGCAGCACATCTAGATGTGAATGACCTCAGTCTCTGTATAATCATCTTCATCATACTTTGCACATAATTTTTTTTTAATTGGTGCAAACAAGATTCTCCCACCATCAGGAAACACAGTGATGTGCCACAAAAATCCCCATTTGTCTGTGTTTCTAGTAATGGCACAGTCTGTTTCAGTTTACAAACACTTACTGGTTGTGCTGATGAGAAACATGCCTTTTTTTTTTTTTAATGTTGATGTTTGCTTGTGTGCAGGTACCTGATGGAGCAACAGTAGCGCTGGTCCCACGCCTGACCAAGCACATCCATAGAGAGAATCAGGATTACATCCCAGGAGAGAGTGAGTTTGATGTCCTGTTCTCATGAAACAATTTTATCATACTTGCCAGTTAGTGGGACAAGTCTCTTGCCATAGCCCCAGCTTTATGCTGCTATATGCTATATGCTGCTGACACATGATTTAGACCCGCATAGAATTGTCAGGAAACTGAAAGCTTGGGCAGGTGAGATGAAAGAAAAACAAAGGACTAAGAGCAGAGGAAAGCCAGGATGGGCATGAAAAGGCAGGATAAGCACAGTTATCTAGTTCTGACTCTCCTGGGCTGAGCACAGTCTGCACCTTGTGAGAATCTTAATACCATCAGGTGCTGAGCATGACCCAAGATTGGTGATGGGACACCAGGCAGTTACCTTACTGCTTGGCAGAGTGAACAGCTCCATCGATACTCCTGTGGTGTGAGGAACAATAGCCACAGGCTACAGCTTAACAGGTTCAAATTGGATGTGGAAAAAAACTTTTTCAGCAAAAGGGTGGTGTGGCACTGGAACAGACCACTGGGGTGGTGGGGGATCTGTCTGGGAAAGTTCATAAGACCTTGAAGGCTTTGGGTGGACAAAGGCAACCTGCTGTAGTGCTAGCAACAGTTGTACTCTGTGCAGAAGGCTGGATGGAGGCCTCCAGAGATTCTTTCCCAGTTGTGTTTTTATCACACTGTGAAAATGTGCTTCCTTGAGGCTCACCCAGCCAAGCTCTGCCATGAAGAGAACTGACATTCATCTGTAAACAATTGCTTGTTTTAGAAACACCAATGCTGGAGGATGCAGATGAAGGTGGGATCAAACTTTGGCACTTGGTAAAACCAACAGAAGAGCCAGAGCTTCCCAAGCATCGGCGTGGGAGCTTAAGGGATCGTGAGAGAGCCAAGGCAATCCCAGAGATATATCTGACACGTCTACTCTCCATGAAGGTGAGAAGAATCATGAATCGTAGAATAATTTAGGTTGGAAGGGACCTTAAAGATGATGTAGTTCCAACCCTGCTGCCATGGGCAGGGACGCTGTCCATGAGATTAGGTTGCTCAGAGCCCCATCCAGCCTGGCTTTGAACACTTCCAGGGACAGGGCATCCACTACTTCTCTGGGCAACCTGTTCCAGTGCCTCACCACCCTCATGGTGAAGAATTTCTTTCTAATATATAATTTAAATATACCCTCTTTCAGTTTGAAACTGTTAGACCTTGTCTTATCACTACAATCCCCATCTTTCCTGTAGGCCCCCTTTAAGTACTGTAGGGCTGCTATAAGGTTGTCCTGGAGCCTTCTCCAGGTTGAACATCACCAGCTCTCTGTTTGTCCTCAAAGGGGAAGTGTCCTAGCCTCCTGTTCATTTTTGTGGCCTTTCTCTGGGCCCACTTGAACAAGTCATCTCCACTCAGGCATCAAGTTGTTGACCGAAACGCTTTGAGTGTGACCATCTGGCCAATTCCTTATCCACCAGGTGGTCTATCCATTAAATCAACATCTCTCCAATGTAGAGACATGGATGTTGTTCAGGACAGTGTCAAATGCTTTGCGCAAGCCCAAGCAGATGACATCAGTTACTCTTCCCTTGACCACCAATGCCGTCACCCCATCATAGAACCCTGTAGGTCCCTTGTGTTATCTTGGATAAAACACTCTGCATAAATGCATTTCAGGTCCAAGGTTTATGTTGTGCCTGTGCACAGGAGATGACCTTTTCCATCCCACAGCTGCTTTGTGGAATCTTGGTCTCACACCATGAGGACAAAAATAAAGCAACTCTTTTTAAGCTTGCCCTGCATGCTGTTGTCAGATATGTGCATGCAAGTGAAGCACTCATCTATTTACATGGCTTATAGTTGATAAGCAAAGTAGTGAGAGTCTTCTATCTCCCTTTGGAACAAGCTGCAACAGAGAAAGCAAGACTGGGAGAGTTGGCATGATGGTGGGCAAAGCCCACTAAGAAGCAAATATGTTTGTGACTAGGCACAGATAAGATCTTGTATCTAAATAGCATTCTGTATTCAAAGTGGTCACTGAAGGAGTGATAGGCACCTAGTTTTATCTCTCTATTGAAGCAGTGTTCTCAAAGGCACTGCTGATAAACCATTCAGAACACCAGCACCGGGTTTATCAGGACAGGAAGTGAAGAACACTTGCTTCTTGCTTAAATTTCTAAAGTGACTAAGCTCTGGAAAAATAAACAGTAGCTATTTGCCTATCATCAAATGACTGGGAATAGGCCTTTCCCCAAGATCAGCTACAATATCTTTGGTGATGTCTCTAATTTGGGCTGTATGTGTTAAATTACATCCAAGAACTAATCATTAAAACAGCACAGTGTCCTAACGCTGTGGTCATATGCTGCCTCACTGAGTCAGACACTTGCTTCCTGAAGAGCTCACCTTATCCTGCCTTGGTGCTGCCCACACCCAGTCCTGTTGTGTTCTAAGAAAGGCAAATCGTAGCCTGGGATCAGGTGGATGCAAGTTGTGCTTTTAATCTTTGTTTCTAAGACTACCAGGATGATGCTTTCTCATCCAGAAAGCAGCCAAAGGTCTGCCTCCATCCCCTTTGCTTGCTTATAAAACAGCTGTACTGGTCAGGACCTGGCTCTGAGTAATCCCTTGCCTTCTCTGAATGAAGTGTCATTTTAAAAAGGGCAATGACATGTGGTTTTGATACAAACTTAGGGGAAAATGTCGTTAAATAACAATACTCTTTAGAGCTGTAGCCTCTAAAAGTTTTGATGGCATACCCCTTCTTCTCAGTTGTCATTAGGAAGAATATCCTCAGTGTGTTCACTGTGGAAACATTATCCACCTTTTACTCAGTGATGCTAAGAATCTGGAACTTAATTGTCATGGAAAATGCTTGTGGACCACTTGCTTCTACTTTGGTGAAATAAAAACTTGATGTGAGCTTCCACTGTACAGACAGGACAACTGGAAAAGGTTTATTGTTCAAACTTTTTTACTATCATCTCTTCTAAGCTCTATTTCTTACCAAGTCTAAGCTCTGTTTGTTAGTAATACTGTTAGACAATATCACTACTGACCCCTGTGCTCTCTAGAATGTGCCACACTGGGGTCTGATGGCATCACCTACACCTGCAGGTGGAGCAGTGGGGTGGCCTTGCCCTCAGCAGAGCTGAGGCTGCTGCCAGCACAGGCACTGCAAACAGTGGAAGACCATGGGTAGCAACTGGGAGGCTATCTGGGGTTTGGCTGCTGGGTTGTGGTAGAAAGCAGCAGCCCAGACCAGTGAAGCTCTCGCTGCTGGCTGCTCTAGCAGGCTCTGGAACTCTGAGAGCTGGCGATAGATGTGCACCGCTGAGGCCAGGAGGTGCTTTCACCCATTGCTTGGTGGCTGCAGTCATAATAGCTGGAGACACCTTCATGTCCCTGACCGTCTGAGTGTCCAGAGGGTTGCCTTTTATCCAGCTCCAGGGCTCTCTGATGATAACTTTTGTGCACTTTTCCAACAGCTGAGGATACTATCTATTAAAGCTAGGGCTATAAAAGTAAAGGACCTTTAAAAAGGCAAAGGAGAAGAGCTAGCTGACATAATTTTAAGACTGGAAAACCTCAAACTGCAAGAACTGAGAATTTTGACTTTCCAAAGAAAAGCGTGGGTACTGAAAAGGACTCTGAGGGGTGTTTGAAACCTGAAGCTTAGGCTGAAATGTTACCTGAGGGTTCTGTTCAGTCACTGTCACCCCTGGGGTTTTGCTGTATAGGAGCAGAGCAGTGTAGGATTTTCAAAAGCATAAGAACTTCTTTCAAAAGCCAAATAGCATGACTTTTCAGCAACTTCAGTATGGAGATGAGCAGGTAGGTAATGCTGTGGTCCTTAGATGTATCATCTTGGCATTCGGCAGATGCCACAGGAAGGTTTCAGATTTGGTACAGCAAGACAAGTAGCAAAGACGCTAAATGAAATTAGGTAACCCTGAGTCTTTCTGTTTAACAACTTCAGACTAAGCAGATATTACTGAACTGTATTTTATCTGCATTTCTACCAGTCACAGAGACTAACTCAAATCTTCCTGAAAATTACCTGAGAAGGAAACCAGAACCAGACTGCTTACTACCACCCCTGTCTCCTCTATTTCAAGGTCTGATCTGATGTGAAAAGTCCATCTCCCCTGCTGCTGTACCTGGCTGTGAGCAGAAGCTGCTACTTCCTTTCCAGTCAGGGAAGCAGATCTTTGAGAAATCTTGGTGAATCTGTAAAGGTTCATCTGCTGAAGAAAACTCTTCATGCTCCTTGTAGCAAAAACCTGCAGAGGCCTTCTTCTGCCTGGAACCTTCTCTTTTAAGAGCCTTTTGTTGATGGCTACACATTTTACAGCTTCGCTCCACAAGATGGACCAAAACTTTCTACCATTTTCTAAAGTTTCTGTGGAAAGCAGAGGGATGAGGTTTTGCCTGCGCTCTTGTTGGAAGCAGGAGGAACTTCATCTTGTGTCCATCACTGCCAGGCTGGACATCCCCCTTCTTTTTATTCTGTACAGCAGCAGCACCACCACAGGGGCCTGGAAGGCCTGGAGGAGTTGTCTGTTGATGGCCACAACATGTCCAGAGCAGAAAGGGCTGGAGTTTCTGCAGAAGATAGCTCCTTTTTTATTTCCCTTGTCTCAACTGGACTGAAGTTTCTCTTGCTTGCCATCACTCTGGACAGACAAGTCTTGTCCTACCAGTCAGCAAGCAAAGGCCAACTGGCACTGACTGACTGTGGGTACCAATGGGATATTCTGACATGTTGTGAAGCCTGGGCTTCATAGTGGTGACATCGCAGTGCAACGTCATGGTGCCCTGGCAGAGGGGAGTGGCCAGAGGAAAAATTGCTGAAGAGCACTTGTTGCTTTTTATTTCCAGAGCCACTGGTGGTGGTACTCCAGACCCCATAAGGCAATAAAGTTGTTGAACACTATAGGCAATGAGAGGACCATGCTCTGAGTTCAGCTGTGTCCAGGAGTACGTCCTCAGAGAGGAACAAGGATGGCTGAAGCATTAGGCATCCCAGTGCCCTGTTCAGGATTTCTTCTGCTGGGCACCTCTGACCTGTGCAGAAACGTCCTTGTTCTTTGTTGTCATTCATTGAGATGGTGTCTGTAAGGAATCATCAAAGATATTTTAGGTCCCCAATTTGTGCAGTGATGTAAACACAAAGAACAGGTTGAGTAGCTCAGTCTTCTCCCTATCCTCAGTAACCAGGTGTCATGTTTCCATTCAGAGAGGGCCCACATTTTCTTTAGTCTTCCTTTTATCACTGACATACCTAAAGAAGCTTTTCTTGTTGCCCTTGACATCCCTGGACAGACTTAATTCTATCAGGGCTTTGGCTTTTCTAACCTGATCCCTGGCTCTTGGGCAATTTCTCTGTATTCCTCCCACGTTACCTGTCCTTGCTTCCACCGCCTGTAGGCTTTGTCCAGGAAATCCTTGTTCATCCATGCAGGCCTCCTGGGGTTTCTGCCTGACTTCCCCTTTCTTGGGATGTATTGCCCCTGAGCTTGGAGGAGGTGATCTGTGAATATTAACCAGCTTTCTTGGGCCCCTCTTCCCTTCAGTGCTATATCGTATGGTACTCTACCAAGCAGCTCCCTGAAGAAGCCAAAATCTGTTCTCCTGAAGTCCAGGGTAGCGAGTTTGCTGTGCACTCTCCTCACTGCCCTAAGGATCTTGAACTCCACTATTTCATGGTCACTTCAGCCAAGGCTGCTCTTGAGCTTCACATTCCCCACCAGCCCCTCCTTGTTGGTGAGAACAAGGTCCAGCATAGCACCTCTTCTCTTTGGCTTCTCTATCATTTGGAGGGGGAATTTATGATCAGTGCATCCCAGGAACCTCCTGAATTGCTTATGCTCTGCTGTGGTGTCTCTCCAACAGATATTGGAGTGGTTGAAGTCCCCCATGAAGATGAGGGCTTGTGAACATGAGGCTGCTCCTACCTCATCCATTTGGTCTTCCTGGTTGAGTGGCCTACAGCAGACGCCTCCTGTAATGTCTCCTGTCTTGACTTATGAGCTCTGTCATCTCATCCATCCCCAGGCAGAGCTCTGTGCACTTCAGCTGGTCACTGATGTAGAGGGTGACACCCCCTGCTGATCTCCTTTGCCTGTCCTTCCTAAAACCCTTCTATCCTTCCATTCCAACACTCCAGTCATAGGAGCCATTGCACCACATCTTTGTGATGCCAATAAGATCACAGCACTGCAGGCGTGTGCACCCCCTACTCCCCTTGTTCATTCCCCATGCTTTGTGCACTTGCATAGAGGTATTGAAGTCGGGCCCCCAGTGAAGCTGACTTACTGTCTGAAGTGGCTGGAATGCCTTTGTGCTGCTCTTGGGGTGTTCTCCTGCTGACCTGTCATCCCTGTCCAGGCTCTGGGTATCTATTGCTGGCACTGGCATCAGTCTGATAGGAGTGAGACTGAGGTTCACCTCCCTCGCGCAGATCACATTGTGCTTGTGGTCTTGCCTTCCTTCACATCCTCCAGCAGATTGTGGGGATGTGCATGAAGATGAAGAGCCCCTTCGCCTGGGTTGATGCACATGCTGGTTGTTTCCCTTTTAGGCCCAGCAGTGCAGTGCCAAACTTATACTAATAATGGGTTCAGTTTTGCAGCACGTCTAGGAGAGTGAGAAATGCTTTTTTCACTGTGTACCCCCCGCATTTGTTTTTGTGTGTCCCACAGTAAAAAAGCAGATACCCTGTACTTCGCAGCAGAGTTTTTTGACAGTGGCGTCCACTGACTCTGAGTAAATCTGAATCACCCTCTTCATTTTGCTTTGCTCGTGAGTTGCTCACTGGCCTCTGTTCCAGAAACCACCGGGGCCTCCTTTCTCCTTAGCTTCTGCTCACTGCAGTGAAGGAGAGGTAGCTTTGGACAGGGAGGTTGCTGAGCAGAAGAGGGGAACCTCTCATCAGCGTGAGGCCTGGGCTTCCCACTCTCCTGTCTGTGCTGACTCTGTCCTGCTCGTTTCCCCACAGGGCACTCTGCAGAAGTTTGTGGATGACTTATTTCAGGTGATCCTCAGTACCAACCGCCCTGTCCCTCTGGCAGTCAAATACTTCTTTGACCTGTTGGATGAGCAGGCTATGCACTATGGGATCGCAGACCCTGAGACCATCCATATCTGGAAGACAAACAGGTATGGTGTTCCTGTGGGCCCTGGAGGAGGCACTGCTAAGCTGTCTAGATCTGATCACTTCCAAAGTGATAGCCGCCTTTGCCTACTGAGGAGGAACAAAATGGGAGTGCAGACCACCAGAACGTGGTGTGAAAAGCTGGTTTTGCTGGGAGATGCAGTAACGTGCAGAACGTCTTTCAGCACCACAGCCACTGCCTTTGCTGATACCCTTTTGTGCTTCTGTCTTCCCTGCAGCCTACCCTTGCGGTTCTGGATCAACATCATTAAGAATCCGCAGTTTGTTTTTGATGTGCAGACATCAGATAATGTGGATGCTGTGCTGCTGGTCATTGCACAGACCTTCATGGACTCCTGTACAATAGCTGACCACAAGTTAGGGCGGGTAAGTACAGAGGGAGAAAGGAACATGGTTGGCACAGGTAGTTGAGCAGTACTGCCCCAGGAAGGTGATAGATAACCTTTGCTTAGCACCACTGCGAGGGCAGGCCAGGCCTATCCTTGCTCCCATGTGCCAATGGAGCACTGGAAACTGATGGGAACTACTGGGAATAGAGGATGGAGCCGCTACTGTTGTTTATCATATAGAAGTTGTTGGGAGGTGCTCTGTATTTACAGCTTATAGCTGTTTGGGAGACAGACCTAAACTCAAGTCATCTGTGGCAGACAGTGTAAGTCACAGGATGCATCTTGAAAGATTCAGGTTGGCTATCAGAAAAACTTCCTACCACCACTACTCACCCTCTTCCAAGGGTGGAACAGTCCTTCACAGGTCACCAGAGATGGGATGGGTGGATCTCTATTGGATTTCAGGAATCAGCTATGCAAAGTTGTAGCCAATGTAGTGTCATACTGGTGATCACCCAGCTCCAAGTGGACTGGGGATTGCAGAGGTCCCTTCACTGACACATCTCCTGGTTCATCAGACTGCATTTTTAGAAGGGAGCCTGGTGTTTGAAGTGCCTCTTCATTCAGAGAACAAAAATTCCCAATCCTGAATGAATGATAGAAAATAGTGGTGATGGTGTTACCTGCTAAAGTTAGAACACAGCATGATGGAGTTTTTTGTAATCTATTCTGGTTTTGGTTGTTCAAGGATTCTCCAATCAATAAGCTGCTCTATGCCCGGGACATTCCTCGCTACAAGCAGATGGTGGAAAGGTAAGCAACAAATGTGAGGAATCATAGTTTAAGCAGTAAGAAGGAGGCTGGGGAGCAATAAGCTAATTGCCTCTGTGTCCCTGCCTAGGTATTATGCGGACATTCGTCAGACCATTTCTGCCAGTGACCAAGAGATGAACTCTGCCCTGGCTGAGCTATCACGGGTAAATAAAATTATTTCAGAAGTCACCCTGGCCCCTCATGTGTGTATCTAAGAGAAAGTTAGTCATGCAAAGATGAGAGATTCCAGCTGAGTGCGTGGTTCTCCTCAGACGTGCTGACTGTTCCAAGTGGCTGCTCTGCTTTGTGGCACCACTGGGAAGATGAGGGTCTGCCCAGCTAGCACTGAAAAGCATGGTTAAGGACTTGGGGCAAGGAGTACCTGTGATTGTTTTATTCTGTTTGTACTCTGGTACTCTGGTACTGTTGGTGAATTCCCTTTCTTGTTGCTTTGTGCAACAGGCACATTTCCTAATGAGTTGTGAGGATGCAGAATTTAGAAGAACTGTTGTCAGGTGTCTCACGGTTTTGTCTTAACTTCCTCTTATATGCAGAATTACTCAGGTGACCTCAATTCCCTGGTGGCACTACATGAATTGTACAAATACATCAATAAGTACTATGACCAGGTGAGTGTGTGTTTCCAACCAAAAAATAATTAAGAGCAGCCAGACTACTGTAACACTGTGTATTGTTTTACCAACATGCAGAACTTCCGTGACACATGTTTCCTTTATTCTTGTCAAAAGGAGAGGGAGGAAATCACAGGAAAACACTTTTCTCTGACTTGGAGACTGTTGGGATTTCATGTATGCTGTTGGTTTTGGTTTTATGTGGGTGTTTTGTGGGGTTTTTTTGGTTTGGTTTGGTTTTGGCTTTTATTATTTCTTTTTATTTCAGTATCCAAATACTCAAAAATGAAATGCATTTAGTTGACATTCATTTAACAAAGATATAACTTTCAGGTGAGCAGTTTAGCATTCTTTTTGCACTATGAAGTTTATAAGTTATTGGGACAAATCTAGAATACATATTTTGTGGTTAATTTGAGATGAATACCCACTAGAGTCTACAACACAGTGGATTCCAGCTTGAGGCTCTTCACTGTGCATGGAGTTGAGCTGGTTGACAGTTGTTGTGTGCTGCAGAAAGGCTGCCACAGTGAGCTCTGTCTCATTACAGATCATTACTGCCTTGGAAGAAGACCCAACGGCACAGAAGATGCAGCTTGGATATAGACTACAACAGATTGCAGCAGCTGTGGAGAATAAAGTCACAGATTTGTGACAGGCGCAGACTGACTGCTCTCTCCTGTCTGAACAGGGACAGTGCTCGTCCTTGCTATACACAGGGTGTCCTGCTGCCATTGGAACCAGACTCTCCAAGGAACCCATGGGTGATGTGAACAGGGATGGCCAGGGCAGCAAAAAGTACAAGCGTCCTTGCATCTCAGAGAATATTTTTTTTTACGGTCTTTTCTTTTTAAAAGTGAAACAAAACAAAAACAGACTTCAGTTTTCTTCTGGCAGACTGTCAGGGGGACCACACAGCTCCTTCCTGCAGATGTTACATGAATGTGCCAAGTTTCCAGACAACATTGTTGAAGAGCCAGGTGACAACCCCAGGCACTGTGTCTGCAGGGACCTTGGCGCACACGGCTGCCCTTGCTGGTGCTGGCAGACACCACAGTTGCAGTGGGGACACAGGAAACTTCCCTCAGGCTGACAGCTGTGCTACCCTCTGTCCCTGGCTAGTGAGCACTCCTGCAGTATCCCACCTGAGAAACCTCTTTGTAGCTGTGTCCCCACTGGTTCTGGATGTTGGATGTAGAAAGAAGAGCATCTGATGGTGAAGATCTCTTGTTCCCCATTGTCCTGGTCTGACAGCTCATGCTCAACACCCACTTGGATGAGAGGTGCTCACCAGCATGTGCATTTGCCGTGGGGTCTACTGTAAATGGACAGCACCCCTTCGCCCTTTCCCTCAGGACAAATTCAGCACGAGTCGCTGCCTGGCTCGCCTCAGTCTCCACTGACCAACTTGGGACCCATCCTCCTGGTTCTGTGTGGTCAAAGGTTGCCCTGCTCTTTGGAAAAGCACAACAAATGCCTTGTGCCACTTCCCCTTCCTCCGGTGTCTAGCTGTTCTGCTGCTCTGAACTGGACGTGTAAATACCCTCAGAAACTTAATGTATTTAAATGCTAAAGAAGAATGTTTAATTTTGTGGCTTTGAGACAAAGCTGTTCTTGGAGAAGTATCTCTGTGCACTTCTACTGACAAACGTCTGTCAGCACTGGAGCAGTTTTCTCCACTGCTTTGTCTGCAGGGATAACTCGTAGATGTCTCCGTTGTTGTAACAGCAGCTTGCTTTTCTCTGCAGCTCAGTTCAAGGCTTAGCTGTGTGCGTTTCTGTTAGGCTTGGCTTGCTTTACACCTTACTCCCAGTTTCACTTCCCAAACTCTCCTGTTGTGGCACATAGAAGGGTTGTTTGGTGAGCTGTGATCTCAGGGGAGTCATGAAGCACAACTGTGTTGGTCCCCAGGAGTGTCAGGTGTCCTGACAATGGGAATAGTCCTTGTGGGGAAGGAGAGGCTGGAGCAGGCACAAGCACAGTTAGTTGCCAGCTGTCACTGGGCTGCTCCTCACTGTTCCTTCCTCAGTTCCTGCGCCTTATGAACAGAGTGTTCCGCCCCTCTGGGACCGAATTCCTATTTATAAGGGTATCCTACTTGTTCTCACACCCCTGCTGCTAATTCCATGCTGATGTCCTGCATGTCTGGGGCAGGTAGACAGGTCTGACCCCTCTGCCACTTCCCTGAAGTGGTCACTGTGCAGCCCAGGAGCTAAAACAGAGCAGGATTGTGTCCCTACCTCTTTACATAGCATATAGCAGTAATTCCAGGCCCAGCAGCTCAGCCCTGTAGCTTTGTGTGAGTGCTGCGCAGTTGCAAAACTGTTCTCTGAGCAATACAACAATAAATCATCACTGGCCTCTCTTCTCTGGAGCCAGCTTTCTCTTCTGACCCCTCTCAGCAGTAGTCTTAGGTACTCTCTGTGCCCAGAGTACAGCTACCATCCCTGTGCCACCTTCTGCTCCTGTCCTGCTGTACAGAGCAGCAGGTGAGCTGGCTGGCTGCTGCCAGGCAGAAAGGAGTCAGGGCCGGGGGAAGAATTTGCCTCTCTTCTCCTGGGTTGGGCACCAGTTTGGGTCTCATTCCTGCCAGACCACTCATTTCCACAAAACTTATGGGAACTTAGCATCTCTGAAACCTCTGTCTTGACCAAATCTAATTAAATCAATCCAAAAAAATCTGGGTGGAGGAAAGGACTGGCAGATGAGAAAAAGCAGATCCAATGAATGTTAGTGAAGCCCATTCTCTTAGGAACTGCAGGAGGAGATTCCTTGTTTTGAGGCGGGCGTAGTGGCAGAGTAGCGTTGTCCCCTTTTGTGTTGACAGATGGATGTTCTGCCCCAGGCAGCAAGATATAGTTTGTGGACTCTCCAGCTTATAGAGTGTCTGCCAGGAGCCACAGGCTCTCTGCTGGGTTTATGGCTCTGCAGACTCTTAATGTCTGCCTCTATTTTTGCAGAGTTATTTCTGTTTTCCCAGAACAGGGTGGCTTGGGGCTTAACTCTGGGTCCACCTCATGCTGGCGAAGGAGGACTTAGTGGCTCTCCTGGAATCATGGTGACTGAAGTGCAGGTGTCTCAGCCCTTATGGCTGACAAGCCACAGAGTGGGCTCCACATCATCTTTGCCTCCCAGTACTGCTCCTGGATGTTGGGAATAATCTGCTTTCTCTGAGTGTATCTGTGAAAGTCTGCTTTTATTAGAACAATAACCAAGACTTAAAAATAGAGCTAAATATAGGTGACTGACTTATTTAACATCTTAAGGTTGTCCTTGCATAGCTGGACAGGAGGCGCTGCCCAGCACAGGTGCAGTGAGGGTGGAAAGCTGGTAGTGCCCATCTCTTCCCATCCATCTTTCCTTGGTGTTCAGATACCCCTTCAGACACGCACTTAAGGCCCCTCGCTGGGATCAAGTTGGGAATTAGGCATGGACCCTCTTCTCCGTCCATGCCGCTCTCCTGTGGCAAAATCTGTTCCTATGACAGGGTTCTGTTGCGTTAAATTTGCACAAAACAGGTTTTATTATTAGATTCCCTACTGAAGGGAAGACTTATTTATTTCTCATGATCCTTCCACGTTTCTTCCAGTCTCTGCCTGATTCTGTGACCAGCTTGTCACACACACTCTGGAGACGGATGTTCCTTCTCAAGGACAGAGAATCCCCTCTGGATGTTCTTGTTTTCTTACAGGTAGCAAGTTCTGTGGGTACCAGCTGAAAGTGTCCAGCTACAGCAGCCCTTGCCCTTTTGCAGGCCACAAGTGCAGCAAGGGCATGTCGCTGTTTTTGCCATGTGCTCAGAAAGGTGATGTTCTTGAATGGCAGGCATTAAAATTTATGTAGTACTGTGGTCAGAGACAGAAACTTCCACTGTGGTCTAGATGAAAGGCCGAGAACTAATCAGTATTAAGATAAATATCCATTAGTGTATTTGAATGTCTCTCCAGTTGGTATGACTAAGACTAGCTGGCACCCACGTGATGTTTATGTGAGAGCTTCTGCTTTCATCTGTCTGGTGGCAAATTTAGGCTGTACCTGTATGTGTATATATATATTTTTTTTCCTTTTGGTAGAAACGATGGCTAATTTAAAAAAAAAAAAAAAATTAAAATAGAGGGTTCTTGGATGCTGCTGCCTCGGTGGAATGTCATTTCTTTTTCAGGGTGTGCCCCAGTTCCAGCAAGATGCTGCTTTTTTTTGGTGCCTTTCTTGTCAGGATGATTCTTTTGGTTTCCAGAACACCCCATGCATTTGCTCTAATAGTCTTTCTTCCAGTCCTCTGTCCTGGTGACTGCCCTCTCCCAGCCTTGTGACTTGATGTCTTTGTCTGTTACGGTATGGCCTGACCTGCCACACCTTGAGTTCTGCTCAGAGCACATGAGGTACTGTCTTTCTCAAATTGGAATTAATAATTAATATAAAAAGCTTGAAAAAAAAAAATTTGAATTTTGTTACATAGTGTAATAACTGTTTGTAGATACTGTTCTGAGATGTAGGAATCTATTGGTGATATAAGAGGTTTTGTCTGTAAATAATCAGTTTAGAGTCCAAATGATTTTAATAAAGAGAATTCTTACACAATAATTCAATAAATTTTAATATACAACCTGTCTGTTATGTTTGTCACATCATGAGGCAGGTGCCCAGAATCTATTTGACTCTTTTTCCTCTTTCGTGGAAACTGCGTACTCCTGAGCACCAGGACCTAGGAGCATGGGGCTTTTCCCTCCCCCCTCCTCCAGAGCCTGGAAGCTGCCAGCTGAATTTCTTCAAGATGACCTGGTACTGATGCCGCCTGCGTCAGGGTACTTGTGCTGTTTAGACAGCAGGAACTTTGCAGCGGAGCTGGCAGCACCTTACAGCTCCGGTTCTGGGGAGTGGGGGCTGTTTAAGGTAGAGTTTCCGTTGATTGCTGCTCTTTACCCCTGTGAGGCAGGAAACTATTCCTAAATTAGCAAAACAACTTCTTTCTTACGAAGCTGGCTCCTGGCCCCTCTATCCCGCCTTTCCCTTAGCCCCTCCTTCCTTTACTAGCAGTTGTGGATACCCTTCGCTTCTCGCCCCTCAGCTAGGGAATGCCGCTGCTTTAGTCCCTCCTCCCGTGTCTGGCCTTTTAGGGGTGACAAATCACTGGTTCCCCGCGGGCTGCCCCCGCACCGAGCCCGGCGCGCCCTCTGCCCCCTCCCTCGTTATTTTTAGTGCGGGGCAGGCAGGTGGGAGCAGAGGGGCACAGGCGAGGGGGGAGCGCTGCGGGAGGCCCCCGACCTCGGCTCGGCAGCCTGCGCGTGAGCGGAGCTGCCGCGAGGCAGCGTTAACCCTTTGCTGCGGGGCCGGGGATCGCTCTCTGCAGCCGTGAGCTGAGGCCGGGGCGTGCCCGGCTCTAGGGCGAGGCTGCAGCCTCGGGCAGCCGGGAAAGCAAAATGCGATTTTCACCGTGTGTGGCCGTTCGCTCCTCAGTGTCGCGTGGGTGCTGGATGCTCGCGCCCCACCTTGGTGACTGACGCGTGGGTGCAGCTCCATGGAAAGGGAAGGGGGAAGTGCGGGCTCTGAGCACCGGCACCACGCTGCGATGGTGTTCGGCTGCAGACGGGCACTGCCGAGCTGCTTCAGGCTGGGCGGTGTGGCACATGGGTGGGCTCGGGGAGTCCGTCCCCTCTGCCTGGCACGGGCTGGGGACAGCTGTGCCAAGCAGGAGACTGTGCCAAAGTCCTACCCTTGCTCCATGGGCACTGGGTCTGGGGACGGTGGAGCAGAGGGGAAGGATTTCTCGTTTCCATCTCATCAGAGTGTGAATTTTCCTCTATAAATAGCTGCTGAGGGGCTGTAGCAGGCTGACCGACCTGCTGCCAGGAAAGCCGGGGGAGGCAAGGAGAGGCCAGCAGTAAAGCGAATCCACCGCAGCTGTCCTAGGTCTCCATCTATCCCGAAGCCAAGGTTGTTCCCAGAAGCGGTGCTGTGATCCGATACTTTGCCCAGCTCCTCACTACATCCATTCAGTGATGCAGGAGGGTTCGGTCTGCTCTAGGACACCTCTCCAAGGCAGCGCAGACTAAAAGGAGAGCAGGACCAGACGGTATCTCACTTTGGGGAGCTGCAGAATGAGCCTGATGACAAACGGAGCAGTGTGCCCTGCCTGTGAGCTGCTGCACGGTAAGTCTGCACAGGGGCCCTGGGGCTCAGAGCCCCACACGCTGATGGGGCTGCTTTCACATTGCAAGCTGTGACTTAGAGAGATGCTGTGCTCAGCCAGGGCTTGGCAGGTCTGTGTTCATGCAGAAGTTAGAGGTGTGTATTGCACTGGTGAGTTCTGCAACTCTAGGAGTCTAGGTGTTACAAGGCATGAATTGTGGTGGGCAGCTCCTTGCGCTGTTCTGTGCAGATCCAGTGTAGCTGTGCAGGCCAGAGGTGAAGCACCACTCCCTGCCTGTCGCTCTCACAGACCAGGCAGGACCAGATGAAGTTTTCTGACCTGGTTCAAGCCTGAAGCAAGCCAGTAGGTTCTGCATAATATAGCTTTGAAGGGCAAAAGCAAAATAACAGTTGTTTTTTATGTAAAGTTATCAAGCCATGAAGGACTTTAAAGCATTGATTGTCCTTTATCACACAGCTTAGAAAGTATGTTTCACTCTATTATACTAAGTTGCATAGCAACGTTCCTCATCCTTTTTGCCAGTGCATCCATCTAACAAGGGTGGATGGAGGTAAAGCCTCACGTGGCCAAGGACTGACTTGTCTCACCTCTGCCCCAAGAAGGACAGCGGGGCCTGGTGAAATCACCATCAGCTCTAGTGCTGGGATGCATTTTACATTCTGACTGTCTTTGGGTCCCACTTTCCTACCCCTGTCTGCCGTCACCATAACAATCCACCTAGGGAAGATGCTGTTGAACTCCTATCTCCACACACTCTTTAAATCTTCTTTGGCAGGTGAGCAACAAAATAAAATCTTTAAGGCTGCTGCCCAGTTCTCAGATCAGACCCTGCTGTCCTAGTGATGCGAGTGAAGAGAGCTTGGACAGATTTGCATGGTGCAGGAGCTTGTGAGGTTACTGATACAGTCATTTTGTGCACAAATAAGGAAAATTTTGATTCCATCTCTGTTTCACATCTAAGACATTAGTAAGTGTTTGCTGAGAAGAGTGGCCATACAAACATGTAGCATCCTGCAGGTTTATCGTAAAAGACACTGATTCTCAACAGTGTAAATACCATGGTTAGAGGTGTAAAAATATGAGGAGGGGAAGCTCCTTTTGACTGCTGTATGGGCTTGGGTGAATGGAGTAGTTTCAGCTCTGGCAATTTGGGTTGTCCCTGACAGGACTGAAGTCTTGAGCCCAGTCTGACCCTTCAATTAGAACTGTGCTGGAGCTTGCTGGGTGCCTAAAGGCAGGTTGTGCCTCTGACTGCTGTGCTGGGAGAGGAGCATCACCATGTGGAAAGAAAATTTTGTCTTTTGAGGAAGTCATGCCTCTGTGTCAGCATCTAGAAGACATTATTGTTGCCGAACAATTCCCTGTCATGCGGCTCCTGTTGCCACCACCACTGACAGCCCCCTATAACTATTTCTGAAAATCCTCTGTGCAGATGAACTCTTAGCTTTAGCGACCTGATTAGAAGGATTTAAAGGTCAATAATTCTACCTCTGCTAATGGTCTACTGAGTTTAATATCACCTGTCATGAGGTCTGGCAATCCATGTTAACCTAAAGCTTTGGCCGTACAGCAAGTCACATTTCCAAATTTTGACAGGCTGGGTTGGGAGTGCCTCAGCTATGGCAGCCTACACCTGTATTTCCATTAGCAACACGGGCTCTGGGCTATTACTCAGGTGACCGGTGCTGAAGTCAATTCCCCACCGGTGCTGCAGGGTAGGGGACAGCAGTTGCATGAGTCTGCACTGTCTCAGTGTTTGTACCTTGGGCTGTCAAAGGAACAAACCCTGGGAACAGCTTACTGCTTTATCATAGCCTCTTGCCAGGGTGTCACAGGATAGTCAATGATAAGCCCATGCTCTGTTCCTGGGCTGCAGAGATGTGCAGCACAGCAGTGTCTAAAATGCAGGTTTTGCTTCACATTTGGAGTATGAGGCTGCCTCCCAGCAAAAGCCCAGACATGCACTCCGACAGGTATGAGGAATGGGTGCTTTCCCTGGCTGTTGTAACAGGAGGGGATCCCACAGTCCTCATTAAGCCCCTGAAAACCCACTGGGAACAGGGAAACCTGAGACCCCCCCACCTGGCCATGGCCCTGGCCCAGTACACAATGCCAGAATCCATGCCTAGCCTCGGCCTGCCAGCTTTCCTCTTCTGTGCTCTTAAAATAATCCCTGTCTATGTGAAGTGCCAAAAGCATTTGCAACAGCCTGGCTCTAGGGGCTGATGAAGCACGTGGGAAGGAAAAGGGCGAGGGGGCAGCAGGGATAGAAGAAGGAATCAGTGTGCACTGCATGCAGCAGAGGAACAGCTGCCCTGCAGGTCCCCACCTCTCTTTAAAGGAGTGAAGTGCTGAAGATCACAACGACTGTGCCCTGTGACCCATTCCCTGCTGCCTCCATCCCCTTGTGCCAGGATCTGCTCCACCGCTGGCCCATGCAGGAGAAGGTGGAGGAGGAGATGCCAGCAGCCCAGTGCACAGGTCAGTCCTTGGGCATGCAGCTCTAGAGCCGAGATAGTGCCAGGCTCTTCCCAGGTCAGAGGAGGCCACGGGGACCTGTCTGGTTGTTCCTCAAGGAGGACTGATGTCCTCAGCTGTTCTTTCAGTCTAAGAGCATTTAGAGATGTCAATAACATCTCTTGACAATGGTCCCTACAGGAAGCCACCACCCTGTGCGAGAAGGAGGGGTGTTCACCACGCAATACCAGGCTCTGCGCAAGCTGGGCTGTGGTGCCTTTGCCACCGTCTGGCTGTGCCAGGACATGAGGTGAGGGGCTAACCACCTTTTGGGGAGGTGGGAAAGGGTGGCTGGTCTCCTGGGCCCTCTCACAGACACAGCAGAGCACAGATGCCTGCCCTGGAGCACATAGGCATCCTCCAAGCACAGGGCAAACCATCAATGAGACTGGTGGGGTGCAACAAGCAGAGCTGGTCCCTGGAAAGCAAAGAATATAAATGAGATGGGATCAGCCTTTGCTCTGCATTGGCTGTTTGCCTTTAGGCACTACCGTGTGTGTGCTCCTCCTTTTTCTCTCCAGACCCTTGCTGGTCCCTGGGGCAGCTGTGCTGCCAGGTGCCAGCAGCATCACCAGGAGGGATGCCCACAGGCCTGGTGCGCTGCAAACCATGGGCAAGGCTGCTTGCAGAAGGGCAGCACCCTCACTGGAGAGAGCAGGGCTGGGTGACTGGGAGAAGGGGAGGTGCTGCTGGTTAGGTCCAGCCTGGCATACATTGACTGGTGGCTGTGATTCATTTCCCAGGAGGAAGAAAGATGTGGCTGTGAAGGTCTTGAAAAGCAGGGAAGGCTTTGCTGAGGCTGCCCAGGATGAGGTCGCTCTCCTCCGCTGCGTACGTATGTTCTGGGATTCTGTACTTAACTCCACAAGGATGGCCACCAAGTTCAGGAATATTGGCCTCATCATCCCTTGTTCCTCCAGGTCTCTGTTTGAGGAGCTAGTGGGGAACAGGAAACAACAACAACAAAAAAATAAGTAATTAATGGAAAACACCCTGTCTCAGCACTGGCCTCTGAAACACACACCTTCTCCTTTCTTCTGCCATACCGAGACGGGTGTCCCCTTTGCCCTATCAGCCTATTTCTTTCATCTGTGACCAAAATCCAGTAAACAGAAGGAACCTGCGGAAAGATAAGGCAGATAACCAATATAAAAAAGTGGTAATATTCTTAAGCAGGAGATGGGAGTGTGTCCACTGTATTGGTGTGGTTCCCAGCCCAGAGGGCATTGCTGTATCACAGCACTGATAACAAAATGAAAGGAAACATCTGGGGGAAAAAAAAAAAAGGCAGGATATAGCAATAATATAATAAACTTCTGAAGTCAGAAAGCTTCCTCCTGCCTTTGGTAATGGATGTGGTAATTAGGTGCCTGTATCTGGGTCTCTCAGCTAGCTGCCTTTGAAGGTGGCTTGATCTGTACCTTTTAGAAAGCTTGTGGCTACAGTTCTTTGAGTTTCCCTAAATACAAAGTTACATCTGCTTTAGATGAGTAAAAGCCCTTAAATTTTGCATTTGAAATTACTCTGAGGCCTTTCTCCAACAGGCTTCAGAAAGGTTTAGTTCACACCTGTAAATCTGTAGGCCCTATCCAAAGGGACATGAGCCAGACTCAGTGATGCAAGAGGAAGTACAAGTGGCACTAATTGAATGTAATCAGAGCTGCTTCTTTACACATCAGCACAATCCTGCATCCAGACCGAGCCTTAGCCTTGATTTATTACTGATTCTCTCTGAAGACACGCCTTGCCGTTCAGCAGAACACAGCTGGTTCCCAGGGCTGTTCCCACTGGCACAGGGTGGTCAGCGCCTGCAGAGCTGCCAGGAGAGGATCTGGTCTCCCCTTCTTCCACGGCTGCTCACCTCTGTCACACCAGCACAAACCTGGGGCCTGTGCAGGTGGATTCAGCATCGGCACAGCCTGCTGAACCAAATCCTGACAGTTGTGGCTGTGAAGAGGAAAAAAGAAGGAAGTATGAATTGCTGTAGCAGGATCAGTGATCTATGAGAGCAAAATGCTGATACACCTTCCTACGCCGGTGCACAGTGCTGGAACAAGACCTGGGGGTACCGTAGCATCCATGCATGTGCAGATCAGGGGTGCACCTACCCAGCCCAGCATCTTGGGACAGCAGCAGATATCCAGATGGGTATAATGACAAGCTAAGCACAGTGTGCCGCTCCCACTGAATGCTCCCCTGGCCTACAGCAATTTCCAGATGAATATTTCTTGGGCCAAGGGTGATGTCTGTGTGGGCAATAATTCTCAGTGGATTTACCTTCAAAAGACTGGCCCTGCTTTCCTGTGAGGCTATGTGGGTTTCAGGACTCATGACCCACTGTAACAAGAACTGCCACTAGTTACCCATGCACTGTGTAAAGAGCCATCTCCTCTGCTTTGTTTTTGAACCTCCCAAGTGCTAGGTATGATGCCCCCTGAAAAGACCTTCAGTCCTTCTACCACCACTCCATATCTTATAGACCTCTGCCTACAGCCAACCCTTTCTCAGTCCAAAGAAGCCTGCTTTCATGGGTTCTTCCAGACATGGAAGCTGCTGTGTACCCCAGAGGGACAGGTAGACTATGAGTGGATGAAAATAATCACAAGGTTTCTGTGTCTGCAACTCCTTGTGAGAAATTGCTGAAGGGAAGGTGTGGGTTTTAGAAGGTGATGTCCCACTCTGCTACCCTCATCCAGGCAGGAACAGGGTCATACCTGTACTGAGGACAGAGAGCAGAGGGCTGCAGAAGGGCACAGGAAATGAACAGCCACTGCTGCTGGGAAAAGGGAGGTGTAGTCTTGCGGGAATCCCCTTCCATCATAAGCAGGAGCACTTTCTGGGCCTGCCTGGAGTAGAATGAGCAGTGGGAAGTGTGCTAGATGCTATTAGCAGGATCTGTTTGAGTTATTCAGACACAGTGAGAGTGATGGTCTCACTGGGTCAGGAGCTAGACAGCATACAGAAATTCATTGCTTGGTAACAGACTCTGCTGGTGTGTTTGGAGACTGTTTTTCTTGATGCTGTTTTCATGGGATTTGTCATGTGCCAACTCCTGGAAGAGAAAATCTGTAGAACGGGCTAAAATGATGCACAATGTCCTTGTGCATATGTATGTCTCTAATTGCAGCTTTCTTGGAATCCCCCCCTCAGGTGAGCAGTATGAAGAAGAAGGACCGGGCAGGAGAAAACATTGTCTGTTTGTTAGATGACTTCAGGATGATTGGAGAGAACGGCTTCCATATCCTTCTGTTGAGAGTGTGGCAGCTCTGGCTCACTAAAGCCTGCGCTTGCCTCAGGGAGTGGCAGGATGGCATAATACTGAGTGCTGTGCTCCCATGAGGAGGATGAGCAGGGCAGTAGATGGACCAGGGCACATGGAGGTGGCTGGAGGGGAGAGGCTGGATAAGGAGGTATTTGGCTCCTCTGGTGAAGGATAAAGGGCTGATGGTAGCACCTTCTCTTTGTTAGTGAATCCCTGACTCTTTCCCACATGTGTGCTTGGTATTTGAGGTGCTGGGTCCTTCCCTGCGATGCCTGATGGGTAACTGTGAAGCCCAGGGACTGCCTTTGCCATTTGTGAAAAAATCTTTACAGCAGGTGAGAAGTTAGCTGGAGCTGGGTGGCTTGCCTGCCCAACGGGTTGTGAGAACCGAGCTTCTGAAACACTGTCTGGGAATAGCTAAGGAATGGGAAACCTGAGCGAGGCCTCGGAATAGTTAAAATTACCTTTTGCCTCTCGTGCTGAGATTTGTCAGAAATCTGTACACTTGCCAAGATGAAGATTTGCTACCCTGATTCCTGTGCCCTTCTAGGGACACTAAGAAAGGAAAACACTTTGTTCTTCATCTTATTTTCTGGAATAATCTCCTGTTCATCAGAATAGTCTTTTTCCTCTAGATAAGCTCTACTAACACCTGAATAAATTACTCAAAAATGTAGTGGCATTAATGGCTGTGCCCCATGTCACACCCAAGCCTTTTGCTTCATCCATGCCCTTATCTGCTTTAATTGTAAAATCTCAGAGCCTTTTTTTCCTTTTCAGTTCAGCACTGGGACAGTATTTACTTCTGATTCATTCTAGTGTAGCTGCTTAAGTATTTCCCTGTGTTTCACAGTTACCATTTAAGGCTGGTATTTCCCTGGGGCTGGTGTTCATCCCAGAATAGAATTTGATATACAGAGAATATTTGCCAGCCCTTTATGACTGATCAGAGTAGAGTGTTTAAAAAACGAATGTAACTCTCCCAGCAGTGTTTTTGCTGTTATTGATTTCTAATAGTGAATGTTTCTCTTTGGTAGGTGTAGTTTATCTCTCCCCTGTGACAGGCTAGACTGTCCGCACTCCATCATGACATTCTTTCCCTACATGGCTCTCCTGCACTGCCCTTAAGTCCTTTCTACACACTCACTCATGGACTCTCCCTCCTCCTGTCTGGGTTATGCTGCACCTCCTTGTCTTTCCTTTTTGTCGGGACATGCACCTGTGCCATGTCACTCTATAACTGGCCCCCAGCTTCCATTTGAGTGCTAATCAGCAGGAAGCCAGGGTGGTCTGAGGACATTATAGACGTACCAACAAGAGAAAGTTCAGCTTTATGATCATAATGCCTCCTTGCAGTACTGTCCTCCTTCTACCTCCCCAGGCTTGCCCATCCATCTGTGGGTTTTCAGGCTGCCTTTTGCTGCATGTCACCCTCACCTCCCCAAACCACCACCTCCTTTCCCTGCTGGGCTTCCCAGGCCCCCTCTCACTCCATGTGCTGGGCACATGGGATTGCAGCACACACTCCTCTTGCCATGTTGTGTGATAAAGCCCTTTGTGCCTGCGCCCACAGGCCACTCTAACCACCGTCATCACTGGCTGCACTTCCAGCTGAGTGCAGGGCACTCACTACACAGAACAATCTACTGCAGATAATTATCATCAGTGCCCCTGTTCTTCAATACCAGAGTGTCCACAACTTGCACACCTGCTGTGCCCAGCTTCTCTGACAGCTGCTGGGGCAGGGGAGGGAGGTGGTGGGGCCCCTGGCATTGCTGACATGACATGCTGCCTTCTCACCCAGGTGCTGGCAGGGTTGCACTTCCTGCACAAGCGCTGCCGCATCATCCACGCAGACATCAAACCAGAGAACATCTTGCTGTATGGATGCAACAAGAGCCTCCAGAAGCTGCTGCCTGATACACTTGACTGCAGCAAGAGCAGAGATTTGAGGCTCTGGGGACCAGGTGAGCACTGCAGGGTGTCTTTTTAACAAGAAAATGGATTTGGGTGTTTATTGCCAGGAGGGAGAGAGAGGCAGCAAGTATGGATATCTTAGGGAAGGTTCCTATCTCCTGCAATGGCCAATACAATGCCCCAGCACAACCTCAGAGCTCATTCTTATGGCTTTAGGTACAGGACAGTTCCGTTGTGCCTGGTGTTCTCAGCCACTGAAAGGTTTACATAGAAAATGGTTTGATCAGAAAGCTGTGCATCACTAATGCTCTTTAGATCCCATATTCCCAAGGTTTATGACAGAGTTGTATGTACTGCTGATCTTCAAGGCCTTCTTGAGACAAAATTTATTTGCAGAGAATGGTCTTAATATTAAATAAGATGAGGGCTGGAGAGTTTCTTGAGAGATCAGCTCTTCTCCCAGCAATGAGACCATTTATATTACCCTCCCCTGATGCTCTCCCATGAGCATTTCTCCGATGACAGTGCTGTTTTGTTTCTCAAACTCTGGGGCAATCAGGGAATGCTAAATTGATTGAGTCTTGCATGCAGTCAAAATGCACAATATTAGGCACTGCCTGATGGCTCACTGCAAAGCAATAAACCAAAAATGACCCTTTTCCAGGGTCATAGGGAAATGTAACCTTTACAGTGCCTGCCAAGCAGGCTGTACTCAAGGCCTGTGACAGCCAGGACTGCTGAAGTTTTGGGAGGCACAGGAGATGTTTTATGTCTGACTGCTGCTGGCAGGATGTGCTTTCTTCTGAGCCCACAGTAATTTAACCATGATGCTAGAAGAACCTTGCAGCGGGACAAGAGCACATGGTGACAATGCTCCACTCTGAGCTACTGTCCTCCTGAACGTCCTCTTGGATTTTGATGGATACCATGTCTTCCTTTGTTTTCCTAAAACCAACCAACAAAAAAAACCCCAAACAACAAAAACCACAACCAAAAAACCAAACAAAAACAAACCCCAAAAAAACCCGCAAACAAAACACAAAGAGGTGGTGATAAAAGCATTTCAGGGCTTTTTAGTTTAAAAACCTTTAAATGCGGGCATACACCCCTTTCCTGTGGTAAGCAGTGCACACCTGTTCGTTTGGAAATACCTTATTTCTGTCTTTTTCCTCTAGGAGGTGATCTTGGCAATCAATTGGAAGAATCTGATTTAATGAGCATGCAAGTGAAAATTGCAGATCTGGGCAGTGCCTGCTGGACAGTGAGTCTGCTCTGAGTCTCAGTCCCATGACGATGTGGGACTCTGTATTTCTTTCCATCCCCCCCGGGTGTCTGTCCTTTTAAATCTGAACAGCTATCTCAGTGTGCTGAAGAGATGCCAGTTTGGGGGGGGGGGGTGGTGTTATATTCAGCATTCTCAGCTCTGAGCTGGGCCCTGTACTCCTGGAGATACTGTCAACATAGGATATTTCTTCAGCTTGCAGTTAGCATCTACAATTTGCAATTCAAAACCATGTTCAGTGTGAAATGTTGGGAGACAAGTGCACCCTAGTGTCATTGGGGCTGAGAATGTTCTGTACGTGTGTTCAGTTCTGTCCCCAGTGTCCTCCTCACTCTGCAGGAAGCTTGTGACCACAAGTGTTACTGTTACTCATTTACGGACACTAACCAAAGGGAGTTTGCTTCTGTTTCAGTACAAGCCTTTTTCCACGGAGATACAGACCCAGCCATACCGCGCCATGGAAGTGCTTCTTGGATTAGACTATGGCACTCCTGCAGATATCTGGAGCATGGGCTGCCTGGTGGGTGCCTGGGGACAGCACTGGGCATGCATGGGAGGTGACCAATACTAACAGGCCAGGGGCAGCAGGTCCTTGAGTTACCTACTGTGTGGGGAGCAAGACTTCCTTGCAGAAGAGGAAAATAGGGCTGTCCACACTCAGTCACTTTGGAGTGAAAGTACACTGCTGATAATGTTACTCTTAATTACTTTACACTATGAGGCAATTCACATCCCATGTGCATTAACTCACAGGCCTTACTGAATCAGGCACATACTGGTTTTCACCCTGATGGAACTAAAGTTGCTGTTTCACCATGGTATGGATCGATACAGTGGGAATATTTCCATATTTCAGGATCAGTATTGTGTGATAGCAAAAGAAATGGTACTATTGGAGTTAATTGGGGAAGAAAAACTCCCTGTCAGTTAGTGAATTAACAAGGCTACTCCATTTCTAGGCTTTTGAAATGGCAACTGGGGAGTGTCTATTTGATCCTCAGCCTGGGAAGTATTTCTCCAGAGACGATGGTAGGACTCCATCACTTTTACTCATTTCAGAAGTGTCACAATCTTTGTATCTAGAGGTGTTTTCCCTCCCTCTGTCTAGATCACGTTGCTTGTATTATTGAACTTCTGGGAAGAATTCCCCCTCAAATTGCTTTCTCCTGGAACAAGTCAACAAAATTTTTCAGCAGGCCAGGTAAGAATTGGAGTAAGAAAGTTTACTCTAAAATATCGATTTCTGACACAGTCCTACTCAGCTCACACTGGAAACGCCAAAAGTTATGTTACATTGTGCAGGCTACAAGCAGGGACAGAAGACAAGCAGAGATTTCACCAAAAGCAGAGACTCGCTGCCCTGCCTACCTTTGCAATCTAGGCGCATTCCAGGGCTGAATGCAAAATCCTGAAAAATGGTCGTAGCAAATACCCAGCACAGAAAACATACCCATTCTTTCTCCTTTGGATTTGGAGAGAAGGGAAATACACACAGGAAATAGCTACATGCCAGAAAGGCTGAAGGGTGTGTAACTGGCTGGATTCACCCACTCATGAGCAGAGAACAATGATGGTCAGGAACGGGACACTCACATCCTTCCATCATAGCTGCTATATATAGTCTTCTGACCCAACTGTAACATCTCCTCTGTTTTATTCTCCCCAGTTTCCTTTCTCTTTGACTCATTAGGCTTGAAATCCTTGTCATTGGCATCACATGACTATACTTCCGCAGTCTGGCCTATCATCCTTTCTCAGCTTTCACACTCACCAGCCACAAAGCCCCAGCCTACCCACAATTCATTCAGCGCCCAGGGCCAGTCCCATGCTGCAGGTCAACAGCAGCCTCCCTACACCTTCATACCCCGTGCTCACACTTACTCCTTCTATGGTGCTCAGAAGAAAGGAGTCAAAACTAGTTCTCACTCTGTGGTTGTTCGCAGTGTGAACTGGATGGGCCTGACCACACCTGCCTAACCTGAATTGCTACACTTAAAAGCAGGAGCTCCTGGGAACCAGGACAGCTTCTTGCTCAGCAGCAGCGCTTTTCTGGGCCCCACTGAGCTAGTAGACAGAAAACAAATTAAACATTAGCCTCTTTTGAGCTCTGGCGCTGAGATGGCCGGACGCATGCTGGGTTGTGTGCGGATGGGGAAGGGGAACGAGCAGCAACGGTTTTGCCACGACTATTCTGGGAACGCTTCATTTACTCTTGGCACGTTTTCCTCCGAGAAGTACTCGGGATCCGGGAGGCTCCGGGCGCTAGCTCGGCAAGACGATTGCTCAGTAGCGGCCGAGAGCCAAACCCGCGAGGGGCAGCGCAGGTGCCGCTCACAGAGAGGGAGTTTAGGCGAAGGAAGCGACCCTGCGGGATGCTCCGGAGGCGGTGCGCGGGGTGAGGCGCGGCAGCCTCTCTCCCGCTCCCGCAGGTGTAGCTGAGGCACTGCGCTTCCGCTGTCTTTGCCAGGTGCTCTGCTGCGGCTCTCCAGGCTCTCCCCCCGCAGTCTCCACGGCATCCTAGCCGACAGACACGGCTGGACAAAGCGCGACGTGACTCCCTTCGCCGGGTTCCTCCTGCCCGCGCTGCAGTACGCGCCCGAGCGCCGCGCCACCGCCGCCCAGTGCCTGCAGCACGCCTGGCTCAGCACCCCGTAACCGGCCCCTCGCCTCCGGCCCTGCGCGGTGACCGCCGCCGGAGCCGCCTCTCCCCCCGCACTGCCCCTTCCCCGGCGCTCAGCCGGCCTCGCCGCAGTGGCCGGGACCGCCCTCCCGCCTGCCACAGCGGGGGGCGCCGGGCGCTGCGCATAAGATGGCGGCGGGGCCGGGCAGCCCCTCAGGCGCCGGCGGCTGCTCAGCCCCAGCCGCGGCTCGGCCCGCCAGCCTCGGTAAGCAGCAAAGCCTCTTCCAAGCGGGAGCGGGGTGGTGGCCACCGCCCTCTTCGCGCAGCCTCCGGCTTTGTCCTGCAGCTCCTCCCGCACTCAGGCTCCATTCGCCTTCCTTCAACGTTCTTTAGTCCGCATGCAGTCTTAACTAGAAGCAGTAAAGGTGCTGGGGTCTCGAAGACTAAGGGGGGGGCAAGGGCAGCGAGACCCTTGCTGTGCCCGCCCGGCCCTAGCAGCGGGAGAGGCCGCAGCCTGTCTCCCCTCGGCTAAGCCGACAGGACGGCCGGCAGCTCCGCAGCCCCAGCTCCGCTTCCCCCCTCTCCGCTAAGACGCGGTACATGGGCACCGGGTACAAGGACAGGGACGAGCCCCTCGGCCGGGTGGTGGCACCCACCCAGCACCGTTGGGTTCCTCCCCAAAGCTCGACAGGACTCGGCCTCCCCCGCCCCTCCTTCCCGCAGCCCGAGAGGCTGCTCCTCCGCCTCCCGCAGCCGTCCCCACCGTCAGCGCCCGGCACTCTTTGTCTGGGGCTCCGGGGACGCAGAACCAGCCAGCGCTGAACACCTCTACCCACTGGCCCCGGCCCATGAGAAAGCTCGGAAGGCGACACTCGTGGCGCGTCCTGTACTCCTCCCGCCTCGGGAAGGCCCCGCCGGGCAGGGAGGAAAGGCAGCCACCGCAGCGGAGCAGCTCCATGATGTCTGAAGGAGAAGCACCAGCGGCCAGGGACCCTCCCCGCCCCCCTTGTCGGGACCCCGGCCCGCGGCCGCTCCCTCCTCCCCCACGGCGCGGACGTGCCGAGCGGCAGCCCCCACGCGCGCACTGCCGCGCATGCACCTCGCCCCCCCCCTCCTCCTCCTCCTCCTCCTCCTGGCCTCGTCCTCCTCCTCCTCCTCCTCCTCCTCCTCCTGGCCTTGTCCTCT
>JANHGN010016762.1:0-10037 GCA_024605025.1 Megaceryle maxima
CAAACTCTGTCCCCATCTTTCTGCCAGGCCCCTGGAAGCGCTGAAAGGCCCCCAGAAGGTCTCCCCGGATGGAGCCTCCTCCTCTGCAGGCTGAACCCCCCCAGCTCTGCCAGCCTGGCTCCCAGCAGAGGGGTTCCAGCCCTCAGGTCATTGTTGGGTGAGGGGAACATTACAAAGATTTGTTGTTTTGTTTTTTCACCTTTCCCTACAGCAGGGAGGGCAAAGCTGAACCCATCGCTTCTGCCAAAACTCGCTGCTATTTTTTTTTAATGCCCTTTGGAGAGGTGTGTGTGGGGGGGTGTCACCCAGCACCCCAGCTTTGACGTGCAGCCCTGGTGACTCAAGCCTGCGTCAGGGACTGCGTGTCCCTTATTATTTATTTATTTAAACATTCTCTGTCTCTCTTTTTTATTTTTTTTTTTTCTTTTAATTATTATTATTGCTTTTCCTTTTTTTTTTGGGAGCTGAGCGGAGTTACCTCCCCTCCGGCAAAGCAGAAGCGGGGCCGGGCCGAGCCCAGCGCGCATCCACCGAGCGGTGGCGGAGCGGGGAGCGGCGGGGACGGGCGGGGTGGGGGGTGGGGGGGGTAGGAAAGGAAGGACGAACGGACAGACGGAAGGAAGCAAAGCGGCTGTCCGGCTCGTAACCACCGGTACCGGCGCATCTTCTCCTCCGCGGGGTGCGGAAAGCAGCGGAGGTTGCTCCTTTCCCGGAGCCCGCCCGGTTTCCCTGCAGCACCGGTAACCACGCACCGGCCCCGGTCCCTACCCGGCGCTCCGAGGCTGGGGGAACCCGGGCAATTTCTGCCGGGAATTTGCTCCGTCTTCTTCGGGTTTTGGTCAATTTCTGCCGGGATTTGGTCAGTTTTTGCCGGGTACGGGTCGGTTTTACCCCCCCTCACCCCGCCCCGGGAGCCGCCGCCGCAGCGCCGAGGTAGGAACTGCTCCCTTCGCCCCCCACCCCGCGGCCCCGCTCCCGGGGGGATGGCTTGGGGGGGCTCTCCTCGCCTCACCTTGGTTTGCGCCCCCTCCGCTGCCGCTGGGGCTTTTTTGGGAGAGAAGGTGCTTAGGGCCATGCTGGGAGGGGGTTGATGGGGGACACACACAAGTCTGGAGGTATCAGGCGTGGCCCTAAGGGTGGTGGCATCGAGGGCGGTGGGAGGACATTTGGAGACAGCAAATGGCTTAAGCCAGCCCGGAGGGGCTGGGGGTAGCCACTGGGGAGGGTGGCAGTGGCCGCTGGGCTGAGATTGGTGGGGGGCTTATCCCCTCTGAGCCGCTGCCTGAGGGTGGGTGGAAATTCAGCTTCCAGGTTGACCTTGAAAATAACACTGGGAGAGGAGAAAGCGTTTGGCTGTGATGAGGATTTTGTTCCTGGCCCCTGAAGTGTTGTGGGTTTGGTTTTTTTTTTTTTTATTCCTTATTTTCCTGCTGCTCCCTGGGTGTGGGTGGCTGGTTTTTGAGGCAGAAAAATGGGGCTTGGGGTCCTGGTTTTGTGCGACTTTTAGTAGTGGGTGTGGGGAGCCCTTATTCCCTTTGGTGCATTTATTGCATTGCTGGATGTGCACAGAGGTGCATCTTTCAGCCTGGCATCTTGGCCAGGTGCAGATTTGCATCACTCTGGGGACACGGGGGCTTAGAACAGCTGAGAAATCTGGTCCTAGCTCTTTGTAAAGGACCCAGAAGGTGAAATCCTTCTGCTTCTTGGATCACGCCTTGTGTCGGAGGCACCTGAGGTTTGAATCCACTAGGAGCTGATGCAACTATTTCTGGGTTTGGTAGGAAAAAACCCAAAACGCCACGGCAGCCGAGTTATTCTCGGCAGGGTGTAGAGTTTCTTGCAAATATCTCTCTAGAGGTGTTGGGACTAGGTCAAGGAACCTGGAGGATGGTTTGACTGCAGCTTGGAGAGGAAATAAAATGTGGGTCTGAGCTGCCCTCTGGGATAAATTGGAGCCAGCTCTATGCTGAGGGCAATAAGAATGAGGGGTTGGTTTGAACCTGGAGTCACTCCACTGCTACTTCTGGCTTGCACAGAGCAGGGAATCTGGAGTCAGAGCAGGGCTGAGCCAGAGTCTGAGCATCAGATGTACCCTCGATCAGGTGCTGACCTACGCACATCCAGACGAAACCACCGCCTTGGGAGGAGCAGCTCTGATTTTACCCCATCCTGGGTGACATTTGGATTTGTTTGTTTACAAACGTAGCAGCAGCTTCGTGAATTACAATAGGGGAAAGCAGAGCTGAGTGCTTTGGATGCTGCCTCTTCGCCGCCTTTTAGGATAAAGCAGGACTGGTTTGGGGTTCCCTTCAGCCAGAGAGGGTGAGTAAAGAGGGATCACTGAGCACGCACTGGAGAAAGCTCCTCTGGTGAATCCAGCAGAGCCCTGAAGGAATCATATGATGGTTGGCTTTGATACGGTGTCACGCTACTGCAGCTGATGTATGTTTTCATGATACTAAATGAGAGCTGAAAAGAGACCAAATGCGATGAATCAAGGGGCTCGTACGCTTCGTGACAAACCCAAGTGCCAAGGCTTCCTCTCCTCTGGTGCTGTTGTGTCTGGCTCGTGACCCATCAGCAAAACTGCCCTTTCTGAAGGTTTCTTGGCACCTACTGAAGAGAAGAGTTGCTGATAATGTCACAACCCGCTGTGGGTTGTAAGAAAAAAAAAAAAACCCAGAGCTGGGGGCGGTGGGAAATGCACCCACCTCTGGGGTGGAGCGGGTGGCTGTGGCAGCCCCACCTCTACTTGCCTTTATAGGAGCTGGGGGTTATTTATAACATCTGGGTGCTTTTGCTGGCGAAAGCCACTTAGGTAGGTGGTAAGACAGAAGTGGAGGCAGCTCTGATTCACCAGGGAATGTGAACGGCTCCTGTGTCATGATGCTAAAGCGGGCCCGAGTTTTTTTCCCTGGGAAGGACACGTTGTGGAGCATCTCCAGCAGGGAAATGCTGCTGGGATGTTCTCAACACCATGCTGGGGCTGGGAGCTTGGCTGCTTTACAGCTTCTTGTGGGTGCCCCTGTCCCTGGGCATCCCTGTGCTTTCCCATCTGCTCTGTGCTGACCCTGTCCCAGGCTGGTGCCTCTCCACACGTGGGTGGAAGGGAGGGAGGACCCCAGGATGCAGCTCGGCTGGTGGGACTGAGTCACCACGTGTCATCTCCGTAGGGTGGTGAGAGCCTAGTACTAATTAACAGGGATCATTTAAAGAAGGGGAGAGAGGGAGCAGTCCTAATGAGCCCAGATGGCAAAAACCTTCCCTGTGAAGGGAGAGAGGATGAGCAGGGAGGAGCGAGCCCCAGCACTGACTGGATTTAAGATGGAGGTGTCTTGGCCCAGCCTTGGCTTGTGGAAGGGAGGTTTGCTTGACAGAGGCTGCAGGAAGGTCCTCAGCAGGGCTGGGGTGGGGAATCAGAGCTCCAATCCTTCTGCATTGGGCAAAAATCTCTTCTCAGGGATTGGAAGTGCAGTTTAGGTGCTGCTGGGAGGGTCCTGCCCTTGGTTTCTCGTGGCTTGTAAGGGTGGGATACCCCCCAAGGGACCTGTTCTGTGTGGGTGAGCCCTCTCCCATCCCAGGGCCACTCCTGATCACAGGAGCAGTGGGTAGTGCCCTGGAGCCTGTTTGCTTGTTGATCTGTCTCAAAGCCAGGATGGGAATCCAGGGCTCTTTCCCTTTGCTGTGTACAGAGGGATGATGGGAGGGATGCTGGTTCCTTCCCTTCGCCTCTCCTTCCCGGGTCCTCTGGCTTCCTGGGTGACCTTGGATCTGTCCCTTCCCCTCCCTGCTTCAGTCTCCTCATCTGCACCAAAGAGCCAGGCCCTGGGTGCAAGGTTTCCCCACCCCTGTGTGTGTCAGGCTGGATGGGGAGCTGCAAATTGATACTCGGATCTCCCAGCCCGAACCTGAGAGCAGCTTCCTACCTCCTGAAATCCCTCCGTGCCTCTGGCTCCTTCGCTCTTCCCTCTCTTTCCTGCTTTGTGACCTTGATGGAGTGAGCTGGATCCAGTGAGCTGGATGCTTCACCAGGAGCATCTTTCCCCTCTCCTTTAGGAGCTGCTGGGGATTTGGCTGGAATCTGAGCACAGCAGGGTCGTGGCTGGTGGAGGAGAGGTGGTGGGGTGGGGAGGGACCAGCAGAAAGTCCCCATGGTTTAAATGTTCCTTTTGAATTCACCTAATCTCACCCTGTGTTTTTTCTGCCTCCGTTTCCCCATTGTGGACCCCAATGAGTGTAAAATTTGGACACAGGAGAGGAGAAATCACCCCCTGTGTTCATCCTTCAGACCCAGAGCGTGTTTGCTGCTGGTGGCTGCTCTCCTGGGAAGCTGCTGTAGATCCCTATCTCCTCCCTGCCTGCCTCTCTGCTCCCAGGCCTGTCTGAAAGCTTTGCTGACACGTTTCCAACCTGCTTTATGGCTCCCCAGCCACCTTCCTGAGAGAGCAAGGACGGGCCGAGGCGGGACACGCAGCTTGGAGCATCTCTCCTTTGCTGACCATTTGTGATGCTGCTGGCAGGGCTGGGCTGGGGGGTGTGGTACCCTCGGCTCCCAGAGGTCTAAACTCATCCCTTTGTAGAAGATTTTTCCCCAGTGGGTGTTTCCATCTCCAGCTGGGATCAACGGGAGGTTCCGGGCAGGGATTAAACTCCCCCCTGCCCTGGCAGGTGGAGCAAAGCACGAGCTTCTCCATCTCTGCCTCTTCCCTGGGTGGGGTGAGTTCAGCTTGTACCACAATAAACCATCACCATGTGCCTTTGACCTGCTCAGCAGTGGCTCCTGAGCAGCACCGCAGCAGAGATATGGTGGCCGAGGCCACCCCTGTGTCACCTGGACAGGGAGGACCTGGGCGGGGGGGGTTGTCACTCGGTGCTCAGCCAGTGAGGCTGGTGCAGGAGATGGTGGTTGCTTCTCATGGGGACTGGGGTCCTGCAAGGGGTTAGATGTGAAGGCACCTCCGGGGGACTATGAAAGTGGGACATCCCTTGGGACACATCCCTTAGTGATAGAACAAGAGGAAATGGCCTGAAGTTGAACCAGGGAGCTTCGGGCTGGATGTTAGGAAGAATTCTTTACTGAAAGGGTTGTCGGGCACTGGAACAGGCTGCCCAGGGAGGTGGTGGAGTCACCATCCCTGGAGGTGTTTAAAACCAGGTAGATGTTGTGTTTAGGGACAGTTTAGTGGTTTTGATAGGGCTGGGAATAAGGTTGGACTTGATGATCTTGAAGGTCTCTTCCAGCCCAAATGATTCTATGACACCAAGTGGTCAGAGATGTGGGAGGTGAAGTTACCCCAGGGACAACCCAGTGATGCTTCCCCTCAACATCTCCCCTTGTAACGTCATTGGCTGCTCTCAATCAGTCTCTGGAGACACCAGCACTGACCCCAGCACAAACCAGTCCTTTCCCTGTGGGCAGTGCCTCCTCAGGCATCAATACTGGTTTGACCTGGGCAAGGTGGCTGGTGCAAAGTCCGCCCTGGGGTCCAGCAGTGCAGGCAAGGTTACTACAAGCCATGGGCTCTGAAAGACCCTAATCTGTCTACTAAAGAGGAAGTAAAAAAACCAAAAAACGAAAAAACAAACCACATTTAAGAAAATTAAGGTCACAAGGGCTGAGTAAACAAGCTGAATCTCCATCTGTCAGTGACAAGGGGTTTCTATCTCCGTCCTGGAAAGCTCCTGGTTGTCAGCTGATCTGCCTCATCTTTCTCACAGGGTGGTTATTATTATTTTTGGCAGATAAATTTAATCAAAAAATCCCTTTTTAATCAAAGAAATGGGTGGAAATACCTTTCTCAGATGGATTTGGACTGTGATTTCCAATTTGAGGGGTGTGGGCCTTGGGGCTGATGCAAAATGTTGGGGAAATTACCAGGAAGAGCCTTGGTGACCTCACTGCTCCCTGGATCGGGTCCCTGTGCCATGTGGGTCGGTGGCTTTGTGCTGGTTCTGGCTGGGCTCAGCTGATGGTACTGGCAGGGTTGTGGATGGCAAAGGTTGGGCACGCTCATGGCATTGCTGTGGGCAATGGTCCTCTCTCCTTTGGGACTGGATCTCCTCCAGGCAATGCCAGCATCACCAGGCTGGGGCTGAGCTGTTTGGGACACAGCAGGATGTCCCCAGGCAAGCCACGGGGACACAGTGACGGAGCCAAGCCAGGCTCAAGATTTGGACCTCTACTGTGACCTTTCCCTGCTCTGGTTCCACTTGGGTACATCTCCTGTAGGGAGGAAGACTTGCACCTCTGCTCCTTCACCATCATCTCATCCCAATGTCTATAGAGTCCTTGCTCTAGTCCCAGAAAAGCAGCCAAGCACCCCTTTTGACCACTATATCCTTTGGGAATGTTGCTTGAGTGTCCTTTGAGGTGCTGAGAGCCTCTGGGGCTTTGGAGATGCTTGAAGAAGCTGGTTCCTTAAGGACCACTGGGTCCTGCTGCCTTTCAGCTCCTAGGGACAACACTGGAGGAAACTTAAACTGAGGAGGGGGAGAGGTAGAGGTCCAGAGAGAGGTGCTGTGGGGTCTGTCCTGAGTCCACCACACTGGTCAGGCTTAGAGCCACCTTCCCCGGAGCTGGGCATCTCCCAGGCTTTGTGCCAAGGGGTTGAGCTGTCCTGGAAGAGCAGTTTGGGTGCCCTTGCCATGGGGTGTTGAGCTCTGGAGGCTCAGTCAGTAGATCCAAGGTCTTCTAGGCTCTATCCCTAATATAAAAAGAGGCTTTAGCTCCCAAGGCTGAGACCTCCTGAAAGTCTGAGTCACCCTTGCTCGGAAGGAGCTTAAGTGTCCGCTGAGCAGACAGGGAGCAGCAAACAACTCGGGGCTGATTCAGCTGGGTCTGCACAAATCTCTATGGAGCCTGATCCAAAATCGATGGAAATCCCAGTGATTTCCTGGCTGCTGGATGAGGCTTTTCCCTGCCCTCTGTGCCTGTCCCTGTCCTGGCTGAGGATGCTCCAGCCTCGGGCAGCCACGTGCCGGTAATTGCCACGATCGAGCCGTGAGCGGTTTACGTGAATGAGTCCTAGTTAGGAAATTAAATATTGCTGGGCCAGGCTTGAAAGAAAAATTAAACAGCTTCTCCTGAGAAGCTGGATCCAGGAAAGATGTGGAGCCGACAACGGTTGCCTGGCAACGGATGCAACCGACGGCCCAAAATAGCTTTTTCTAATAGGAACAGGGCCTGGCAAAGGGGGAACTTTCTTCAGGGGTGAAAAAATAGCAAGGTGAGAGCGAGGGAGGGTGAGGTGTCCTGCTGCTGATGCTTTGCTTCCCGCCATGCAGGGCTGGGACCTCAGTGAACTGGTTGGGAAGGGGCTTTGCTGCCTGGGCTGAACCTGCTGCAGTGAAAAAGGTTTGGGACCGTGGGCTGAATTGGGTCAAAAAGATGGATGTTTGGCCAATGGAAAGAAGAGCTGGGGAGAGCTCTGGGAAATGATGAGTTTTCTTTCTGCTCTCTTGTGGGGGAACAGTGGGAGGTCCATCATCCTGTGTCATCCATCCTGGTAGAGACTGGTCACCCACGCCGAGGGTTGGCTGCCCCAAGGGCTGTGCCAAGGGGTTATTTGTGCAGTGGCATCTGTGAGATGCCACTTGGATCTTGTATGAGCTTTGAACAAAGCTCCCAGGGGGAGAGTGAGATGATGCTGTGGCCAGGCCGGGGTGGGACAGGTCCCACCATCGCTCTTCCAGTGACCAGCCTGATGTCCCCTGGAAAGAAGGGGTGGAGGGGAGAGAAAAGAAGCAAGTGTGGCCCTTTGGGAGAGTAATTTTTCCAAGATGTGGGGTTTCTGTGTTTTCTCCCCAGCTGGTGAAGTGCCGCAGTCCCAGCTGGGGTGGGAGCTGCCAGTCAAAGCCCAGTTCTCCCAGTATAGAGAGGAGGAACATGGTGCTTTCCCAGGTTGGGGAGCTCCAGCCCTGCAGAGAAGATTCCTGGAAGCTTTCTGAGTGGGGGGCGAGTGCTGCAGGGCTGAGCTGGGTTGTGGACACCCCCGAAATGCCTCTGTAGCTGGAGGACCCCCCAGTGCCAATGTGTGGCAGTGACCCCCCGTGCACATCCGCTCGTCACCACACCAGTGATAATCCCACACTCCCACCCATGCTCCTTCCAGGCGTCCAAAACTGACCCTGCCCGTGCTCATCCCACCCCTGCACCCTTAGGATCCAGTGCCGCCAGTTTGGGGAATGAAATGGTGGTGGCAAACTGGTGGAACAGCACGGGTTGCTGTGGAACTGGTACAGCTCTTCCCGGCTGAGGGTGGCCTGTGGTGAAGGCTGGGAAGGTGGAGGGGCCGGGACGATTGATGGCTTTGCATTGGCCGCTGCTGTTTTGCAGCTGTTATCTGTTATAAAGCTGCCTGGGAAGATTTAGCTGCAGGCTTCCAGGCTTTTAAGTCCTTCCTGATAATGTCCAGGGCTGGAGAGATAGCCTGGGCATTTGTCACCGTTCCCTGGGCATTTGTCACCGTTCCCTGGGCATTTGTCACCATCCCTTAGGTGCTTCCAGGCTGAGCCCAGACTCTGCTGATGGGCCAGGAGTGGAGGGAGCGGGGCAGGGAGGGCAGAGCCCCAGGTGCTGGATGTGGTGTCAGCCCTCGGGGGCATCAGCAGCTGGCCCGGGGTTGTTAGAGGGGAAGAGAGATGTCACTGTGATGTGACCAGTGCCATCACTTGTCCCTGTCCCCTGCAGCCCAGGGAAATTCCCTCCTGTGGCTTGATGGGAGGCTCTTTTCTGTGAATGCTGGATGAGGGGGTTGCTTCTGGTCCATCACTCATGCAGAATGGGGCCCTTAGTACCCCCCAGTCCAGAGGGAGTTCCCCAAAGACATGGGGTGATGGAGACCCTTCTCCCCCTGCTGCTTCCAGTCCCACCAGGACACCCTGGGGCTAAGGCCAAACCAACTCACCCTCTGTTGACCCCTTCCCTGCCCAGGTCCTGCTGATGAAGAGGAGGTGAGGCCCAAGCTGTAGCTCACACAGGTGCTGCTCCCTGTGGGACGTTCCATCTTTTCCCATTGCCCCATCCTACCCCCTGGGGTCGCTTGGAGCCGTCCTGATGCCGAAGAACAGCAAAGTGACGCAGCGGGAGCACAGCAGCGAGCATGTCACCGAGTCGGTGGCCGACCTGCTGGCCCACGAAGAGCCCGTGGACTACAAACGCAGCGTCCTCAACGTGACAGGGGAGACCTGGGACAAGCAGAAGGATGGAGATGAGGAGCTGGAGGCGGAGAACCGGCCGGCGTGGAACAGCAAGCTGCAGTACATCCTGGCACAGATCGGCTACTCCGTGGGGCTGGGCAATGTCTGGCGCTTCCCCTACCTCTGCCAGAAGAACGGAGGAGGTGAGAGATGGGACGGGGTGGGCTCAGCCCTTGGAGAAGGGGGTATGGCCCAATCCTGCTGCGCTGCCTGTTGGGGTGTGGATCCTGCGGTAGGATGGGGGTTGTTTGGGCTCTGAAGGAGGAAAGGGGCAGCCAGGAGCTGCTCGCTGCTGCGTGGTCAACGTTTCAGAGATGCAGAAACCTCCAGGATGGCCCCTTCCTAAAGAGCTCGCCCATTCCAAAGTCATGGTGAATCCCAGGCTGTTCTTGCCACAGCTCCCAGTTCCTGCTGGGGCAATTTGGAAACTAAGAGGTTAAAAAAGGGAGAGAGGGTCCCTCCATTCCTCTAGGTTCTGAAGGCACACTGTGTAGGCTCCAGCCCCTTCCCAAACTCTCTTTCCAGCCAGCTCATCCTCCCACTCTACCCCACACCCCCTCACTGGGCTTTCAGGAGGAACCTGGAGGGCCAGGTGTGTTCCAGCTGTGCTGAGACTCCACACCCTTCATGACACCGATGAGAGGGCACATTGCTCATCATCAGTCTGAACCCAGCCCTCGAGGCCTCTCCCTTGCAGTGATGGGAGGCAAACCCTGCCCAGCAGCATTGGACAAAGCCAGGATCACAGAACCACAGCCTGGTTTGGGTGGGAAGGGACCTGTAAAGCTCACCTGGTGCAACCCCCTGCAGGGAGCAGGGCCATCTGCAACCAGAGCAGG
>JANHGN010016763.1:0-24986 GCA_024605025.1 Megaceryle maxima
AATGTATGTCACTGTGGATATAAAATTCATCCTTAAAAATGGAACACAGCAACAAAACTGTAATCACAAGAAAAATATACCATTTGCTTGTCATGTACATATAATTATTGTAGTTAATTTCTTAAAAAAAAAACCTCACAAATCAATGTTCCTACTAGGTTCCCAGCATACTTTTATCTTCAAATACCTGAATTCAGCCCAGGGAGAAGGGCATGTATTAGTTTTGACAACAGCTGGACATAGCTCGAAATTTCTCTGGTAGAGTAGCTAACCAAAGATCTTTTGATGGTGGTTCTGATGAGGGGCACATCTTTGCCTAGTCAGAAACATGATTTAGGAACATGTTAAGAATGCATAGGAGCTGCTGACACAGTTACGGGCCCAGTTGTGTGGGCACATCACAGGGATAAAAGGTGTCAGAGGACAGAGCCAGACATGGACCAATAATCATGCAGTACTGTTAGCCATGATCTCATGAGCTTAAAGGAGTCACAAGAGCTGTATGCAATGATCAGTTTATTGCACCAAGCAGGTAAGTTTGGTCACACCAACATCACCTTCACACTCAGGCACCGAGCGCAGCCCTGATTGGGCATGGTTGCCCCAGCCCTTTGGGCTGCAGCACCCAGCTGTGCCTGGCTGCTGGGAAAACTTCAACCCACCTGCTGTCAGTGCTCCTGCTTCTCAGCAAAGCAGTACCTCTGTGCAACAGGGCAGAAACTGGATGTGAAGTTCAGTGTACGCACAGTTAGCTTGTTGAGTGCAACTGTGACAAAAAGCTGTCTTCTTGCGTCAAAACTGTTGTGTCTCCCTGCCCAGTGCACCCTGCTTCCCTGACCTTCCCCAGCACACCCTACTCACAAATGCCAACAGTAAGGTACACATGGAAGTCTGCTCATCTTCCTCATCACCACAAATTTTCTCCAAAATATGCAGCTCTTTTGGTGGGACCTGAGCCCTGTCATCCTTTTAGCTGTTAAAAACCAGAGGGTTTGGGGTAAGCAAGTTCCAGATGAACAGTGTCCATCCTTCAACCATCCAGGCATGTCAGGAAATGTTTACAAACCCGCAGGAACATAAAATGAACCTGTGCCGATTGACAATTAGACCCCTACATGTTCTACTGTAACAACTGCAGGAAAAATCTCTAAAAAAACATATTTAAGAGAAAAGTTGGGAAATTGTGTTCTGGAAAGTGCTAGAAAACATTCTCTGGGAGCAAGAGGTTGGATTAAACACTGTGACAAAAGAAAGTTCACTTTTTATTTGTTCCCACAGTTCCACAAAAAGTAATATTTGTGCAAAGTCACGCGCAGCTAAACTTGAGGCAAGTGATATAAAATGCAGTAGCTTCTTTTCACTGTATTTTAGTATAAAATATCTCAAATACTTCATGATTGCATTTTAATCTACTGACTCTTTCCATGGTACTGTTTGTACAGTTGTGCTGATTAATTTTTCACACACATTTTTCACTACCTAAGTGCGTAAGACTTAGCCTGCTTGCAGAACTTTCTTGCCACTCTCCCCCACAGATGACACTCTTGCTCAGGTCCTTCAACCCTTGGATGCTCCTTCCTGCTCAGTTTAAGGCTCTCCAACATCCCCAGAGCTGCTCTTGGTAGCCCCTGCTACTGTCACATTGAAACACCACCACCCCAGAGATCTCTCTGTATATCACAGCAGCATTAAATACACACAGAATTTTTCCTCAGTGGAAACACAAAAAAGAATTTCCTCAGTATTTCAACCCTAGCCATTGCTGAAGGAAAAGTACAAAATGAAGGCTACGCAAAAACACTGGGAACCTGTAGCATCCTTCAACTTTGAAAGTGTTCAGCATGGGGATGGGGACAAATCATTGCTGCATTCATGTGGGAAGGAAAACATTAAGCCAATACGGGCAATGTATACACTATAGACACTCACACACACTTGTATGTGCATAAATATATAGTTCTATAATTAACTGAAACTCATATCTATAGTGTCATGGAACTAAGGTAAGTTTACATCTGTACTAAAAATATTAAAGCTTCTTGTTCAGGAAGAACATAAGTCAGTGCACCCTTCAGACTTGCCTTTTAATTTTACAAATAATGGAAAGTCATCCAATTTGACACTAATTTTACAGGCAAAGTATTTTTTTCTTTACTTCTAATGAAAGTTTCTCCCAATTTCTATTAGCAGATATGCAAAAATAATCAGATTCAAAGCGTTAGACATATGCTAACTGGAGTTGTTGCAAGAAGGTTTATATTCAGTACCACAGAACAGATTCTCCATAGGAAAAGAATGCACCAAAATAACAATGCACCTGAACAGTGATTTCTTGGTGTGAAAAATGAAAAGGCAGGGGACCTGGTTCTGTTCTTTTACAACGATTGTGCTAACATGAATTTTTAGACTTAATTACATTATTTTATGCCAACATGTGTAAGATGGAAGTGAAGCAGTAGTTACAGCGTCAGGATAAAAAGAGAAATCTTAAGCAATATGTATCATATACTAGAATTTTAGAAACCCATTTTTTTCAGCGATGATGGTTGCTATAATTATCTATCTCCCAAGGAAGCCATGGAAGCTGTTGTTTGGGTCATCAAAACCAGGTTGATGAAATTTTTGCATTCATAAATTAATTTTCTTTGAGAGGAGGATGGAAAGAGGACTGTAAGATCTATCAAAGTTTTCCTTGTCTCTTACTTCAAAGAATGTACTTATCTGAAAAAGCAATTCAACAATTCATCAAAGCTGTAAAACTGAAATTGTCTTTTGTAGCAACTCAGTACAGGAGGTAACAGTCAAAGCTGGGAAAATACAAATACTAAGGTTATCTAAAAATATTGCACTCAGCTACTCCAGAATACTTTTGGGTAACACATGCTCTAATTATACCGCTGTACTATTATCAAGTTAAATAGCTTAATTTTTTTGGTACTAAAACAAGACAGGTCACCCAAGATACCATCTATTAATATCAGCATTACAAGACTGTATCCCCAGTGGAGAGGGAAAAAATCAATGGGAAAGAAAAAGTCTTAACTGAAACTGAACAACTATAAGCTATGTAATGCACTGCTAACCTCTCCTAGTGTCTTGTCTACTCCTATCTGGCCAGTTCAATAAACAGAAGAGTATATTAAAACCAAAGCAATCAGATGGTTGATGAGACTCTGATAAGTAATTTCCAAAACTGGAAAACAATATGCAAAAAGATGATCCAATACCACAACAGAAGATACAGTTGTCTTACAGATTAAGACTACTTGTTGCAATTAATGTTTTATACCTTAACACATTAAGATATGTCAGAGACCAAACAAGCATTCAGTTGCAGCTGAAACTTCATGAGGAAAATCTAGTGATGGTCACAGAGGTGTTTATAGGAGCATAGCACAATGGTAACAGAAAGGCTGGAGAAGAACCTTCTATTTTACATCAGTCTACCAGAACTCCCAAGCCACTGATTTCAGTCTTAAAAGCAATACCAGCATATGTTACGGGTTACTTATTATTTTAGCATACGCAAAGCTTCGTTGAGCCTCAACTACAGGTGTAGCTATCCAAATAATCCTAAAACATGGATTTCACAGTACACATTAAAGAAATTCACCTCCCAGGAATGTCAGCGCATCTGCGAAGCCCAAGGAAATCTGTTGCTGAAAAATTCCTGAGCACAAAGTCAAAACTTTTTTTTTTTTAACTTTTTCAGTATGGAAAAGCGCTACAAATGTATGAAGTTCACGTGTTCTCCGTGTGAAAGAAGAATATGCATGCCATGCATCATGTAGATGTAACTTTTAATGAAAAAAACGTTGCTAGTATCAGACAGTGATAAGCACTTTTATGATTTTACGATTTCCTTTTAATTCTGGGAGGAACTCGGTAGAAATGATAAAGCCGGCTAAACTGGCGGCTGCGCCAATTTGTGCCTCCCGACCCGATTTGCAGCACCGGACTGCCAAGACCTCTGCTCCCGCAGGTTTGTGGAGCTGGCACCGCGCAGCCGGGGCGGGCACGGCGGGCTAAGAGGTCGTACGGCCCCCGCGGGGACGCCCAGGAGGGGAGCGCGGGCACCGCCGCCTCCCTTCCGACTCCGACCCGACCCTGCGGAGCAGCCACCGGCAGCCGCCCGAGGTTTACGCGGCGCTGGTGGGGGGGTGGGGGGAGACGGGGCCGGGCGCGGCGCTCCGCGGGCGCGGCGCACTCACCGCGGGGGCCGTCAGGCGGCGGATGCTCTCGCCCAGCGAGTCCAGGTTGACCCGCCGGCGGCGAGGGGCGCGGCGAGCCCCAGAGTTGGCCGCGGCGGCAGCGGCGGCGGCGAAGGGGGTGTCGGCGGGGCCGGGGGGGCTGCGGCTGCCATTCCAGCAGAGGCGGGACAGGGGACACTCGCCCTCCTCTTCAGGGCTGGTCTCCGGGCAGTCCGAGCCCAGCGAGCTGAAGGACTCGGAGGAGATCTTGCGCCGGGACATGGTGCCGCGGGGCGGCGGTGGCTGGGCTCAGCGCGGGGCGGCGGGCAGCCGCGGCGGGCAGCGCCGAGCCGTGCGGCCGCGCGGGCGGCCGCCTCGCATGGCCGCGGGTGCCCCTGGGCGGGAGGCGGTGGCAGAGGCGCCGCGCCGGGGCCGGCGCAGCCCGCGCCCCTGAGCGCCGCTACCTGGCTCCGCGCTTTGCCGCGCCGGGCCGCGGGAGCGCGGGTGCTGCGCGGCGCCGCGCCGGGAGGCTTTAAAGCCGCGGCGGCAGCAGCGGCTGCCCTCCTCTGCCTCGGCCGCCCGCCCTCGCTCTCCCCTCCCCCGGCTCCCTCGCTGCTCCGCGGGAATCACGTGTTGTTTGGAGCCCTTTCCCCCTCCTCCTCCTCCTCCCGCCTCCCCCCGCCCCGCTCGCCGCCTGTCGCTCTTAGCCCCTCTCTTCGCGGCCCGCAGCCGCCGGCTGGACCCGCTCCCCGGCCCCAGGGGGGGCGCTGCCAGCGGCCCCGCACGACTCCCGGAGGCCGGCAGCACCGGCGGGGCGGGCCGACGGACGGAGCCGGCGTGCAGACCGCGCTCCCGCCGCCGCCGGCTGTTGGGACTGCGGGCAGGGCGCTCCGCTCTCCTCCCTTCGCTTTGGAGCCAGGCGAAAGGAAAGCCGGAGGACGGGCCGATACCTCTGCACGGGTCTGCGCGGGGTGGCGGGGCTAGGGGCGCCCCGCGGCCCTCCCGGTGCGACCGGCCCGGTTCAGCGCCTTCTCCGCCCGGCCCGAGCAGTGCTGGACAGCTCCTTGCGCCTGGCGCCGGGAGAGGCTGCGGCCGCCGCGGCGGGGAGAGCAGAGCGGCAGGGGAAGTCGGTCCTCACTCCCCTGCCAGTCGCTTACCTCCAGTTAACTTTTGGGAATGGCATTCAGGAAGCTGATGCTTAGGAAAAGAAGCATTTTAGAAACCTGAGAAAGGATGCCGTTCAGTTTGGAGCGGCAAAAGTTCTCATCTTTATGCGAGCACAGCTGCTGCTAACAGTGCGGGTCATGTCCATAAAAGAAACTAAATTATTTACCCTGTAGCAGCCCTGTGCCTTGCAAAAGAAGAAACAAGGGAAGTGGAAGCCTCAAAGCTTGGATTATATGATGACACCCTTGAAGACAATGCAAGATGTCTCCTTTCCAACTTTCTCTTGAGTTTCATGGCAACTCATCATAGCCCTTCTTGGCAGAAGGGCTCCAAAGAAATGTGATCTCATCTGTACTTGTTCATCATATCATCAAGGAAGACAGCTTGTCATTATCTTTGTTCAGACAAAACTTATTTTCAAAGGCAACTAGTTTAGGCAATTAGTTTTTACTATACCTTTCCCCTGTATTATGACATCGTTTTTACAACCTTATCCTGTTAAAATGGTGCAGCCTAAACAAGAACCCACTGGAAAGACTGGGAAGATTTCCACAGGTATGAAGGAGCTTTTGAGCATGGCCCTCGACAGCACAAACTGCGTGTCTGCTTTCAGAAGTGGCACAGGTCTATAGCTGAGCATGCTGCTCTTAACTAGAGTATGACAGCTTTTGCCAGGGCATTGCTTTCAGTGTTGTCATCCCCATTTCTCTCCCAGTTTCTGTTTCTTTCTTTTTCCTATAGAAATACAGATGAAGTAAGAGAAGCAATGAATGTCCTTTTGTCTTGCCATACTTTTTAAATTTTGTGGGCTTGGAAGATGTATAATAAAGGTGGAGTGATCCATACTACCTTCTATTGCCATATCAAATATTACACATGGGATACAGACACTTTACTTTTGCAGTCCTGGTGCTGTCCTCAGCAGCTCTAGGACAGGAATCAGACATGACTTCACCTTAAAGTTAATTCACACATGAACCTCCAGATCCATTGTCCTCCTCTGTCTTTCCTCCTCTAGGGAATAACAATATTCATCAGTACCCAAGTGCAGAGAGGCAAGACAGTTACTCTGCCTTATCTTTCTTCCCTCTAAATAAATCCTCATTTTAACAGATTCTTTGAGACCTGCTGCAAAAGTCCCTGCTTGCCCTCAGGCCAAGCTCCTTGCCATTGAGGGGCTTCAGGAATCAAAGGGTCTGGAAGGTGTTGTTTGGTGCTAAACACTATCTCTAGCACCGGATACTTTGTGCTAAGATGTTAATTTTCTTCACGTGCTTCAATTTCCACTAAACTTACTTCCTTCTTGTAGACCATATCGTACAGTCCTCAGTGAAGCAAACTTCCACTGGTTTCCTGGCTGTTGCACTGACAGTGACAACTGGATAAGAGCCACATAGTTTAGCACCAAAAATGTAAATACATATTTATAAGTCTAAACTGCTAAAATACCAAAGTGTCAACTGGTTCCATGTGCAGTACAACAGTTGTAGGGTAAGAAACTTTCTGGTGGGCATATTTGCATTTTATTCAGCACTAGGGAAAAATGGTTTAAAGATGACAAACCTGACACTTTTTAAGTCTTCAGTTTCCTTTTTATTAAAAGTAGCACTTCCCAATACAACTTATCATTAGCATTTGACAGCACTCTTGAGTTACTCTTGCAGCATTAAAAATTACTTTCCTCATGCTCCTCATGGCCATATTCCTTTTATGTCTGTAATGTGGTGACCCTAAAATGGTAAGGGAATTTTTTTCTTTAGTAACTATTCCTGAAGTCAGGATTGTTACAACTGAATGTACTCGTAAGCCAAACCAACTCTTCTCGAGAATGTAGAAGATGTTTTCCTTCATCATGTAGATGGTGAAGTTCACCACTCAGAGTTAAAAATGCAATTAGGGCTTCAAGTCTTCTATTGCTTCAGCTGAGTAAACCTGGACTCAGAGTCACTATTCACTGGCTATTCTGTTCAGCTACGACCTTTAAAATTTGTGGAAGTAAGCCTGGTACCTGCCTGGTCCCGTTACAAAAGTGTCAGTAGTCTGCATACTGCAACTCTAATTGGGATTCATTATGTAAAATACATGAAACTGGATAGAGGCACCATCTGGAAAAGTACCAAACACCATCACAAGATGTCTTGAGCTAAATAGAAATGGACAGCAGAAGATCCAAGATGATGCAGGTCCTGTAGGTGAGTCTGGTGAGCCAACAAGTCATTCGGTCCCTGGTTAATTATTCTCATTTTATTCTTCCTGATCCAGTTACAACCCTGGCAAAAGCTAAATACCACAGAGGGTTGCTTCATCTGACAGTCAAATGCCTTTGACAGCACAGAGATATAGACAGTTACAGCACGTAAGAGAACAAATGTTCAGCCCAAATTTGCAGTTGGCATAATACTGGGTGAATAGCAGAAGTAGCTGTAAAATGTATAAGATTCATCAAAATAATACCTATGTAACTTTTCTATCATACTACAACAGAGTACTATGTGTCCCCACATGTACTGCAGACAGTTAGAGAAAAATATTAATATTTATTAATACTGTTTCATTCTTTTATAATCTCTGATATACAATTGCTCTTCTAAGAAAATTATTTTAAAATGCACAAATGTTTTATACATTTTTATCTGTTTTCAAATTTTTGTCTTGATGCTAGCAAGCAAAACTCACAATACTGAGTTCAGCCCTGACAGAAAATGCATGGTCTTTAATTTCTATTAATTACAATGTGTTACTTTATTGTTATTTAATTATGATTTTTATTTATTTGTTATTGGCTGAGCATTTTTCATCAGACATTATATGCTGGAGTTTTGATGTCATTATTTTATTTACAAATGCTGCTTTTCCGCAGTTCACAGAGCCTTAGAAGATTAAAATAACAAAAACAACTTCATCATAGTGCATTGCATTGTACTATCTTCATTTACTGAGAAAATGCTAGTTGCAGAGCTAGCTGCCAGAAGAAACTATTTGAATTAATCCCACTTAGGGATTAGTCACATATATCACATACTTCACATGTATATTTCACATCATTTCACATATTATATGTTTTTTTATAATGATCTTTTTATAGTACTGTTGAACCTATAAGTACTTAATTTTCCTTTAATAGAAAAGATTGTTGTCCTGGGATCAATGTCTCCCACGGAGAAAGTAAACATCTGTTTTGTAAAGCATTTCTGAAACAGCAGGAGACCATTATCCTGTGACAACATTCTATTACAATTACTTTATTGCAGTCAGGCAAAATGAGTGATGTGTTGCAAATTTATTCTTTTTTCACATTCTGCCAAACCCTCCTGTTCTTTATCCAATGACTTCCATCTGGAGTATTGCCTGGAAGGATGACTGGGGCATTCTGCCATTTGTCATTAATGATCTGTTGAATTACGATGGGCTTAAAGAACAGATCAATTTTATGTTTCAACTGCTCAGAAACAAAGCTTGTGTGCAAGACACAGCAGATCCACATTGGCCAAAGCTGTTGTTCTAGTAATCAGGTTATATTTGAGTCCATCATGTTGCACAGTGTATCACTGAAGGAGTAATGAGTCTATTTTGCACTGTGGGATGAGATATTACATAATGAAGGCAGCAGAATCTGGGTCTTAATGCTCAAAATGTCTTCAATCTGTGACCCTCAGCACACTTTTAAGAGTTTTGTTCTTTTCATGGGTGAGAAAAGCAAAGTACCAGTGACTGATGTAATGAGTTTCCCACTACAAAGTAGATCAATAGCAGATTCAGGAACTCCTTGTTGCCTAATCTAACTTCAAGACAGCTTTATTCAGAATCAATTGGTTTGACACATAAATGGCCAGCATCAGATCCATTCGCAATTTCAGTGATTTCACTATGCCAGCTTGCCAAAGAAGGATTAAAACAAGATGTCAAGGCTGTGGAAGGAGATGTGTTACATGGACATCATCACTATTTCACAAAAAAATGTGGTGGAGGAAGCTGATGGGGGAGTAAAAAAAAATAAGAATGCCCAAAGAATAGAACTTTGACTCAGATGATTAGGTCAAACTGAGGTTGCAGATAGCAGGGAGAACTTCTGACAGCATACAGCTTCAACTAACTGTCTAGAATGAGCACACAGCTGGTTAAACATTCAGACTTAAAAATGCGTAGATCATAAAAGAAAAAATGCAGCACAGCACTCACAATGTCTTCACAGAATCACAGAATCATTGGAGTTGGAAGGGACCTTTAGAGATCATGTAGCCCAACCCCCCCACCAAAGCAGGTTTGCCTAGAGCACATTGCACAGGATTGCATCCAGGCAGGTGCATTTGTTTACATTTGGCTTGCAGAGAGAGACAGATTTACTGAATTCAACACGGTATGAGGTAAATTGAACTTTTTCTTCATCAGAACTTCTGTGTCCTGAGTATTTAACAGGTAACGGAGACCCCATGAGTACTGCCTCAGAGTTACCTATAAACCCCATCCAAATTTATTTAAAGTATCAAAATAAGATGCTTGATAGGCATGTAGATGATGATCTAGAGCTACCTCACCGCAGAATCACAGAATCACAGAATTATTGATGCTGGAAAAGACCTCAGAGATCATCGAGTCCAGCCTATGACCTAACACCACGACGTCAGTTAAATCATACCACTAAGTGCAGCATCCAATCTTTTCTTAAACACCTCCAGGGATGGTGACTCCACCACCTCACCTCCACCCCAACACACTCTGCAGATTAGTCTAGCCATTATTTACAGGATGGCTCTCTACAGAAGCCACTTTGTTTTCACTCTTGCAACCATATTTATCCCAGATAGACTTCCTGCTATAAACATGTTTTATAATGATATGTCATCAATCAGGCTAATCCAAAGAAAATATAATGGTAGCTACGTATGATATGAAAGCATATTTGTTTTCAAGCATACTCTGTATCATAGCAGGGGTTCAAACAGTCATTTTTATAGACTTCTGGAGCAGCTCTCTGCAGTCTTTATACACCACAAGAGTCTGAGACAGCAAGATTTTAAGAGCTTTTATGTCTTAGGCAGAGGTGGAATTAAACCAGGACCCCCACATTTTCTCAGATGGCTGCTGGGACTGCCTCATCCCATGAGGGACTGTAGAGCTGATACCCATGAGGCAGGGTGCCCCTTATGTCCCAGTGCTCTGGCTTTCTTGTAAGGATTCCACTCTCACAAAGCACATAACATTTTCCAGTGTTCATTGGGCTGGGGATGAGCCAGGAGAGCACTGAGGCAGCATTAGAAGCAAAGGCAAGGAATTAGCAGGTAGGTCCTCAGAAAATTATGGTAGTGACAAAGTACCAACCAGATTTTACCAGGTTTCAATCTGACCTGATGGAGGAGTAGTTTGCCAAGACAAACAGAGCTGCAAAGCATCTGAGAGATGACAGGCCTGCATCAGAGCTTTTACGAGAAGAGTTTTCTTGACTAGCTCATTCAGGACCTGTCTGGGAACTTCATAGCAGGTTCTACCAAGGAGGCCAAGCCAGTGTACATAGTACATAGTGTTGTACTGCATCTTTTTCGGTGTCATCTGAGCAAGCCGGTCCTTTGTACAAACCTTACACTTTTATTGCAATTCATCTTTTCATAGATTGTCACGTTCTACCAGATGTTTTTTAGTTTAAATATTCCCAAATATAAATCATTAATGTACTCATTAATGTTCTCTTGCCAACTGGCCTAAGATTAACTCACACTGACACCTTGTCTGATTAGATTACTTTTTTCCTTTTTATCTTAATGACAGGAAATCCCACAATATTTTACCGAGACATTTTTAACAGTGAGACCTCATATCATATAATGAGTGGGAACACTTTCTCTTGGAAGTTTCTTTGCATCCTGTAGTGGATGAAGACAAATAAACTAATTGTCTGCAATGACTTGCTCCCATGAAGCACAAAAAGGAATTACTTATATATAAAAGTTTTTATTTATATATAGTTTCAGCAACAGCAGAGAGAGAGAACGTGCTCATACCTATAGATGTACATATAAGAAACTATTAAGATAGTACCTGAGCAAATAAAAAATATCTACAGTATCTACCTACAGGATATTATTCACTGAACACAGAGTCAGCCCAAATGTTGTCTAAATGAAAGATCCTATTGAGCTTCTAGATAAAATCTATGGTAATAAAATCTATTCTATTTCATCCAGAGATGGCAAATGATCCGGTTGCAAAAGCAATTTCTGCAAGCAGAAAAATATAATGTACATAGCTCCTTACAATGTTGGTATGACTGTCCTGGCCTCTCACTAGATGTGTCTTCAAAGTGAAATTCAGTCTGTCTCTGCTTAGTAGTGCATAGCAGTTTTAAGTGCTTAGTAGTGTTCAGAAACCTTTGGAAATGCTGATGTTGTGGGGTTTTGTTTAAAAAAAACTAAAACAAACCAACAATATTCTAGAGAAATGTTAACAAAAGTTGCAAAATACAGCGACTTAAGATTTAACATCAGTGCCAAATCCACTTTTCTATTCCTTCCATTCTTCTTTTACATCCATGAAAACCTAATTGCTCTTTTTTAACTCATTCTTCACTTTCATTTGGTTTCTTAGGACAAGGCTAATTGTTTTCTTGTCATTTAGTTCCTGTCACTTTTTATTTGGTGAAGGAATACAACTTTCAAATATGAACATGTGCTACTCAGAGCTCTGTTATTCTTGCTGATGTTACTTAGCATCAGGATACCACAATTTCATATTCAAAGGTTTCTTGTGTTCTTTGCAAAACAGATCATTGATTCCTGGAGGAATATTTTTATGCAGAGAGTAGTACGAATACTAATGGAAAAGCTGTGCACTGAGAGTGTTTACATAAATATAATTCATAATGGTATCACAACTAGAAACAAATATATGTAATTTCAGCTTCAGAATTTGAGTTGGACCCTGTCTAAAATGTCCTATATGCAGGGGGAGGGGGACAAACAAAAATATAAAAATATAGGGGGAAAGCCAAATCCTTTTATCTATTAAAAACTCCTAATTCATTATCAAGTCCTCTTTCATGTCAACATATATTATGCAAAAAATGTCTGACAAAGGTAGGTTACTGTGAAGGAATCACACATGTGGATGGGAGGGTTGCAATGTGTTTGCCATAATATCAATATTTCATTTCTGTAGCATGTTTAATTTCAAACTTCTCAAGATGATTTGCAAGCAATTACAGAGCAAATGTCTGTAATGTGAATAAGCTTCAACAACCAACCACAATTTCACAGTGGATTTAAGAGCACTGTGGGACAAATCCAGTAGTTTTTCTCCCTACTGATACCAGCACCTGATACTCAGCACCTTGCAGGAAATCCTCAGGACTTCTCTGAATCAGATCCTGTGTGAATCAGTCTCAAAAACTTTTACAAGAAAAAAAAAATGTCCACAGGCAAGGTACCTTCTGCTATAATAGGAATTTCACTGCTTGTAACATTGCAAACATAAATTCTAGTTACCAAAAATGTTTGCTCCTAAGGGTTAATGTTTTGGGTTGGTTTGTTTTTTTTTTTAATGGTGTCTTTAGATAAATAAAACAGCTGTGCAAAATATTTTTCAGAAACATACCATTAAAAGCCTGAAACTGTGGAACTGAGTCTTGAGAGAATGGTATTTCACATTTTGCAATTAAAGCCAATAGATAAATCAGATTTATGGAATATTTCTCTTAAAAAGATAAGGTAGATCTAAGCTCTCATTGCAGTGGTGCAACTAAGTGTGTGGTCTGCAAAGATAGTGAACACCAGTTCAAATTACTCACTAGTAAAGTTTTCTATAATATCAGTGTTCCACTTTGTTCTTCAATAAGAAGATTCAGCTAAAGCTGAACCACAGAAGTTAAAAATACCTTCTGTAAAGCAACGAGAATTTGATTCCAAAAGGGTGAAAGTGCTAATTATAGTTGGTTTGAGCTATTTTTAGTGCTAATCTGTGCATAATACAAAGCTTCTCTAAAATATCACGTCTTAGTTTTACCATGAAGTGAAATTTATGCCTGCTGTATGATCTCAAATTGACCACAGAGTTTAATTCATGCATGTGATTTGTCTTCAAATAGTGTCATATTTTCCATCCACTTACAATAGTTGAATGCTTTACATGACCCAACATGAACAGTGTGTCAAAAATGGTAAAAATCAATTTATTTGTTGGTCGGATACAAATGGAATGGAACACAAGTGCATTGCAGCAGAAAGAAGCAGGCTGACATTGAAAACATCCACACTATCTCAAATGCTGAATGCTTCCCCAGATGTTGAGAAGCACTTTGAACTCACTGAATGTGAAAAGTAGGAAAAAACTTCATGGCACTGCAGTGTTAACCAATGCAATTCATTATGTAGCAGAAATTTGCTTACCACAAAAGCACTAAAATTACTTAATGCAGACGAGATTTGAAAATGAAAGAGAAAAATATGAAATTACACTAAGGGAAATTATAGCACCATGAAAACATGAATAAATCCCACTGATTTTATTGTCAAATAAGTTCCTAAATAAACAACTTTTTAAGGAAATCAGGGAAATAAATAATGAAAATACTATGGTACTTCTTCCCTGTCTGCTGCTGACAGTATTTCTTAAATATTTCAATTGCAAAATTCTTTCTTCTCTTCCTCTTTCTGTACTGAGTTAAGTTTCAGCTTTGGTAGAACAGAAATATAGGTGTTAGAGACAGGAAGAGAGACAGATTTGATGTTACAAGGGGCAAATTAGAAATGAATAGATAAAGTATTCACATATAGATATATAACTTATCAAATGAGAAAGTTATGTTAATTAAAACTTGGCACTCTCAAGTTAACTTCTCATGTCTTCTTTGGCTTTTATTGGAAGACACCAGATCCTGACTTTACATGAAACAAGAAGCTACTCCAAGGAAAACAACCCGTCTTTTATGGGCCTGAGCAGAAGCTGTGTAGAGGTTTATAATTCCACATTAAGAATTTTAACAGTATAAAACTTAACTTTGCTAGCATATTCTGCAAAATAACTGGGTTATAGTAAACTTCAATTGACATTGCCACTCTTACACTCTTCCCTAATTTTCCTTCAGTTAAAAAGGAAATTTGACTTAGAAGGGACCACAAGATTTGTGTTCTTCATTTCTTATTCTGAAATCTTTTGGGTTCTTTTACTGTTGATGAGAGAGTAATGTGCATTATGCATACATATGACTCTACATTGAAGACAACACTAATAATAGAATTTTATTATTTTAGGGGCCTGGCATTTATGAGGTTTGAGTGCTTTTTTTCTGGTTAGGAAAATGAGGATGACTAACAGAAGGAAAATCAGGCTCTACTGGGAATAGCTAAACTATAAACATGAAAGGTAAGGTGATAAACATCTTAATGCTATGGAGGTTTTGCATAATCTTGGTGGAAACGAGGAGAGCAAAAAGCCACTATGCCTGCAAGAAAAAAGTTAGAGGTAGCAATATTCATCTTCAATCCTGGATAAGTCAGTCGAGTTGGTGGAGAGAGGAGATCCCACTCTCAAAATGTCAGGGAGCACCACTGCTCACCTCAGCATCACAGCCCAGGGCTGGGGATACTATTTGGAGCCAGCTCTCAGTGGGAGATGTAGGGATGCTTATGCTTTTTTGGGACTCCTGGATGCAAACCTGCTCATGTCTGCCCCAACACCCATCACCTTCCAGCTACCCACCCACCATCCTTTACAGGCACTGCAGCCCCTAGATGTCCTACTGGCTGGTTCACACTACTGCCAGGTTCAGGGCAGCAGAGAGAAAAAGGGGGGATCACTTAGATTCTGAGGGAGGTGGGGAAAACAGCTACCAGGAGAAGATTTTCTGCTCCCTTCTGCTGATTTCATGTGCTTTGAAATGACACAGCTCCTTCCTGTGGTGAAAAGGAGTTTTTGAGGAGTCCAAGACCTCCATATCACATCGTTTCTGCTGCCCCTCACAACTATCCAGGGGATTTGGGCAAGAGGATGGATAGTCACCAGGAGCTACACTCAGCCAGACTCCCACTGCAGTGCATACACTGAGAACCCTGGGGACAGCCAGCTGAGGCTGGGATAGCCCCTAGCCCTGTGACCTCTGGTGGTGGTTCCTCAGTGTCACATCCTTTTTCTTCCAGGCATCTCCACAGAGCTTTCTGAAGTGGAGCTGCTCTTTGGTACTATTTCTCCTAATCTGAGAAAGAGCCATTTACTCTTCTATCCTAATCATGCAGGGTATATCAGGTGATAACAGATAAGGATATAAGCAAAGGACCAGCAGGCAAGGAAAGGGGGAAAAGGGTGCTCTCTTCCCTGTTTTCAGCACAATTAGATGCCAGCAGCTCAGCCAAGGTGCTGCATCAGGAAACAACCCTTTTCCTTGGTTCACATTAACCTTCCTACCAGATATTTCTCCTCACACAAAGGAGCCCTCATGGAGCTGCAGAAAAAGAGAGAAACATCTGAAGAAACAATTCTCAGTTCTGCCTTCATATCAGGGGGAAAAAAAGAATACATACATACAAGGAAGGCAGGGTTTGTGTAAGATGAAATCAGTGGAGATGAGTGGCAGGATAAGGAGAAAAAGCAAGAATCCTCAGGAAACAGAAGTGCTATTCCTCAGGAGGAAAGAAGAATCTTACTTTGCAAACCAAGGGTGGGGAAGAATAATTAACAAAATTACAGCCACTGACAGCAGTGCTTTTATTTCCACAGAGCTTCAAGAGAACTGGAAGGGGGAAATATTATTTTTCTGATGGGTTTGGGTTCTCTTAGTGTATCTGTAGCTTTTCCTGTCATTGTGCCAGGTAAGGTTCCCAACCATGGCTTTATCAGACTCCAGGTATATAAACTGAGTCAAGGAAAGCAAAGCAATGCCAGAGCTAAGCATGTTTGCAGAAAGAATCTCATCAAAGGAGTGTTTTAACCATCAAGGCTGAGCAATTAAGTGATTTTGTGATATAACTGAGGAGCCACAAAGAAGGAAGGGGTGAGGCAAGAGGGACAGAGCCACAGCTTTTCTTTTCTCCTCCCACAATCCAGTATTTGGTCTAAAATCTGAGATTTTTGCAGTGCATATGAAAAAGGAATTAGAATAAATATATATTTTGCACCTGTATATCATGTCTTCCCATTTAAGGTGACAAGGTGAATCTCAGAGCCTCAAATAGGGCTGTGAGTATTGTGGGCTAATTAAAACCAAACCAACAAAACTGAGCTTCAAACTTTGTTAATGTAACTAATAAATTGTAGTGATCATTGCCCAAAGGGACTACTGCCATGAGAAAGGTAGAAGGGTAGTCAGGATTTGGTCAGACTGTGCATGTCATTCCAGCATCACAGGACACAACTCAAGTGCCTTCATGGACAGCCAAAGCAAGTGGCAAAATATCCTTATTAACAGATCTGAAAGTATTTCCTATTTGATGGAAATCCCAGCTACAACTCAAACACATGCTGAGGTGAGACCTGCTTCCATCATTGTGTCAGAGCCACCACATATTCCTGTCATCTTCCTCAGCTGGAGAGGTGCTGGAGTAAGACCCAGTGAGGGCACAGGAGGTCATAATCATGCAGTCATAATGGTGGAAGAACTTCAGAACTGTTCCCTACCAGTCACATGTTTAGAGTTGCAGCATACCAAGGGATCTGTCTTTTTTTAGGATTCAGATGATGGAAGCTCATTAACTCCAACCACTTGGGCACAGATGTCTCACCTTTCCATAAGTGTCATCTGGGGGCCGTCTCTCTGTATGAGTGGGCTTAGTCTTGTACAACCACAGTGTAAAGAGCTAATCAAGCCTATTATATCTAAATTAGAAGGAAGTCAGATTGACTTTAATGCTGTGGGATTATGGTATATTAATTTTTAATTTTTTTTTTGACAAAGTTATTAGGTGTTTTTAAGGTGAAGGGTAATATTTAACTCCATAAATTCCTGCAACAAAGAGAAATTCAATTTCTCTTGGTCAGTTGTGATTTCCTGGGGGAAAAAAAAAGAAAAAAAAAAAAAAAGCAGGAGGTATTGTTTACATGTACCTAAATCCTTCTGGCTTCTTCCCCATATTACAATCAGGCAAATAATACATGTGCTGGTCTCCAGGAATACTCAGGTGCAAAATGGTTACCTCTTTGGGCCGAGAAGTGCAAGTGCTCCAAAATGCAAGTGATGTCATGCTTGTGGATATCTGTGGCTGGTAGAGATCTGTCAGACTGTAATCATATGGAAAACGTAGATACTGTGTTGTTTGATGGCCTTTCTAGTTAGCAGTTCCACTCAGTATTGAATCACACACCCCCATCTGGCACACCATAAATTGCCATCATCTGTTTGTCTCTGTGTGAGTGTCCCCTGCCTTTGTGACTGACAGCACAGAATACCGACAATGAAACAAACACCTAAAACAGATTGATCTGGCTTTTGCCTGCAGCAGTTAAAAAAAAAATAAATAAATAAAATAAAGCAGAGAGCTGTGAGCCCAGCAGCAGCACAATGAATCACACTGAAACTCCCTGCCACGGGGAAAAGATGCGATTTTTCTTTCTTTGTACTTGGCCGCTTTTTGCACAGCTGCTTTCACCTGTATCTGCTTGTTGTCACAGAATTACTCAAAAAAATGCCAACCAGCTTCCACCAGCAATCAGCAAACTATATTGGCAATGACCTTAGAAGGGCAAATGTTTTAATACTTAGGGAGATGTACTGAAGCTCAGAACCGCACATTAGGCTGATAAGGCTTTTGAGAAAGGGTATGCCAGGTGAAAGCAGAGCTCTCCCCATGCAGCACATACAGCCGAGTGTGAAAAGCCCCCAGGTAACCTTTAATGATTCACTGGCTTGTTCTAAACATTTAAAATACCATTTGACAGAGTACGAGACCAGATTGGGGCCAGCTGGCAGGTGGTCACTGCCCTGCCGCAGGCTGGCCACTGCGCATGAGCTGCTCCTCATTACGCTTGTTCTTCCTGTCACTCGCCTACCCCCTGCTGTCACCCCAGGGTTTTCCCCACTGCCCACTGCAGCAGAGATGCTGGTGGAGGGGAAGAAGAAGGGCTCTGCCTGCCAAGGGCTGCAGGGAGGGTAGAAATCACCTCTGGTCACCGAAAGTACTAACAATCCGGGTGCAACAAAGGAATTCCAGTGCACTTCTGCTGCTAATGGCTTTGGCAAAGATCTCTCCAGGAGACCTTCAGATGGAAAAAGCATTTTGTGAGTGTCAGCATCACACCAGGTATCTGAGCCCCAGCATTCACCTCTTGGTCAAATTTTGCATTTATGGAACCCACAACCATGGACTAGTCTCCAGAATGGCACATTTCTCTGGACTCTGGCTGTTTTAAGTGCCTAAACATCTGCTGTTATCTGACATTTTGATGATGACACATCAGCAAAACATGGATGGATAACAAGGGCAACACACTTCCTTCCTGGAGAATAATCCTCAAATGGTGCCACAGGACTGCAGCTGGTATGAGCTCTGGTATCAGTGAGGAAACTGCTCTGAAGCTAATCCATCCTGCAATAACATTCTATATAGAAAGTCTTGGGGCAGGAGGTGCTTAGAGAGAGGAGTGAAGAAAGCACAGACCATAGTGGTAGTGCAACAGAAGATACCCTGCCTACATGGGCAGGCAGACATTGCCTCTTGAAGACAATTAATGAAATTGGACTAGAAGTGAGATCCTGTGGATTTCAAAGTGGAGATATCTACCAAGTGCACATGACTGAAAAATATCTTACACCCTGATTTGTTGTTCTTCTGCTAAAGAGGAACATTGTTTCCATGGACACTACTTGGGCAAACAGAATTTGTTCTGGGTTTCCAGAAATCAAAAGCCCCAACACCTCAAGAGTTCATGCCCTGAGCTGTGTTTAGAATAGATGGATGAGTGAGCAGAGTTGATACGAGGGCTGGTCTCTCCTTCTGAGTAAAACTTAATAGCAGGCAGGTAGCTGTCTGTAGCAAACACATTTAGAACAATGAGCTGCCCAGACTACTCACACCTTGAGGGGAAAAAAAAAAAAAAAAGTGCTGCTGAAATAATTCATTTCAGCACTAAGGAAGAGAAAGTCTTCAACTAGAATCTTTGCTCTGGAAACCTGTCTGAGAGCTTTGCTTTTTATAGCAATAGCATTTTGTCAGCCTGATTTTCAAGGAGGGTGTGGCATACGCTATTGCACTGTCTGCATCTCCTGGATGACCACTGAACCCCAAGGCCAATTTTAGAAAAATAAGAAATGGGAGGACCACAAAGATTTAATTAAAAAAGGCATTTTAGTAGAGGAGGGAGACTTTGCTGGTGCTCTCAGTAAGGTGATGGGAGTGCTGGTCTCATATGTTATTAGTAACCACAGATATTTAAGAAGTCAGCTTCCTCTGTCCTGCTCACAGTATTACTTGTTTTGAATCTGTGGCTAACTGTAACACACACAGAATCACAGAATGTTAGGGATTGGAAGGGACCTCAAAAGATCATCTAGTCCAATCCCCCTGACAGAGCACCTAGATCAGGTCAGACAGGAATGTGTCCAGACAGGTTTTGATTGCCTCCAGAGGAGACCCCAGACCCCACAATCTCTCTGACCAGCCTGTTCCAGACTTCTGTTACCCTCACCGTGAAGAAGTTTTTCTCATGTTTATGTGGAACCTCCTATGTTCTAGCTTGCACCTGTTGCCCCTTGTCCTATCATTGATTGAGACTGAGAAGAGCCTGGCTCTATCCTCCTGACACCCTTTACATATTTATAAACATTAATGAGGTCACCCTTCAGTCTCCTCTTCTCCAAGCTAAAGAGACCCAGCTCCCTCAGCCTTTCCTTATAAGGGAGGTGTTCCACTCCCTTAATCATCTTTGTGGCTCTGTGCTGGACTCTCTTAAGCAGTTCGCTGTACTTCTTGAACTGAATGGCCCAAAACTAGACACAATATTCCAGATGTGGCCTTACCAGGGCAGAGTTGAGGGGGAGGAGAACCTCTCTCAACCTACTAACCACATGCCTTCTAATACACCCCAGGATGCCATTTGCCTTCTTGGCCACAAGGGCACATTGCTGGCTCATGGTCATCCTGCTGTCCACCAGGATCCCCAAGTCCCTTTCCCCTGTGCTACTCTCCAACAGGTCAGTCCCCAACCTGTACTGCTACATGGGATTGTTCTTGCCCAGATGCAAGACTCCATGCTTGCCATTGTTAAATTTCATTAAATTTCTTCCCCCAACTCTCCAGCCTGTCCAGGTTTCGCTGAATAACAGCACAGCCTTCTGGTGTGCCAGCCACTCCTCACAGTTTTGTGTCACCAGTGAACCTGATGACAGTGCACTCTATTCCCTCATCCAAGTTGTTGATGAATGTATTGAATACTACTGGTCCCAGTACTGACCCTTGAGGGACTAACTAGATACAGGCCTTCAACTATACTCTGTCCCATTCACCACAACTCTCTGGCTTCTTTCCTTCAGCCAGTTCACAATCCACCTCACTACCTGATCATCCAGACCACACTTCCTCAGTTTAACTGCAAGGATGCTGTGGGAGACTGTGTCAACAACTAGACAAGACCTGCTCATTTGGAGTGAAAGTTACCCCTTCACTACCCATTGCTATAAAGATATAATGAACCTGTCAGCCTCATGTGGATGTCTTTGATACCTTAAGTTACCTGAATTGCCTATGTTTAGGGAATGAAATCACACTCTAAATCAGTCTAGGTCAATTCATACAAACACAGGCATCTAGTTTATTTAATTTTTTCCAATTATTCATTATTAATTATTATAATTATTTAATTATTCCCAAAACATAGCCTGAACTCTTATTTCTGGACCATTAGTTAAACACAGAGTAGGCAAGTGATCTTCTGTAGGGCTCTACTTCTCCCACTGCATACTCAAATCTTTCCAGCCTTATTCCCTTTTGTTTGTAAAACAAGCATAGAAGTAAGTGATGGCTGTATTGGACAGCTCCCAGTATGGAAGGAACTGAAATATTACTGTGCATTAACATAATCTCATTTATTTGGCACATTACTTATAGAGACTCATCTGCCAATAAGTTATATTTTTAAAGCAACAGCAACTATTGAACAGCCATTTTGTTCCTTTAGCTCTGACTGACTCCTTCCTACAGGCCTTCCATGATCTCCTGTTTTGCAGAGAGGCCAGCAGAGCTTGGATGGCTTCTTCATCAGAGACTGACAGAGAAAGTTTGCAAAGGGGGAGTCCCTCCTTCAATTTTAGCAACTGAAGCTTGAAACTGTGGAAGATCTTCTGTAAATTAAGCCTGACTTGACCTGAATGCACAAACTCTTCAACAAAATCCTACCAGGTTTGCATACACCATACAGGAGCCTCATTCTGAAAGAACAATACTAATATTATAGTATCATAGAGTTGTCTTCCCTAAGATGCTGCTTTGTCTCTTGATTGGCCTATTCACACTTTGCATGCATAAAGGTACCTGGAAATAGAATACACAGACCATTTCCAAATTAATCTCCAAACTCCTGTTAGCCTTTAACTTCAGTTGAAATAATTGGTCAACACTATCCAACTAATGCTGTTAAGTATTCCTCATCGCTAATTCATGTCACTGCATCTTTGAAAAAGCATGATGGTGTTCCTAATGAGAGTTCTATTACTGCTCTCCAAATGTGAATATAAAAAATAGCCTTTCCAGAAAAATCAAAGTCTATTTGTTGAGAATTACTGTTAGTACATTCTGAAAAATGGGGATAAAATGGAGAGAGTCCAGTGGAGGGCTATGAAGATGATGAGTGGACTGGAACAACTCTCTTACAAGGAAAAGCTGAGAGGCATGGGTCTATTTAGCCTGTAGAAGACTGAGAGGGCATCTCATCAGTGCTTACGAATATCTAAAGCTGGGGGGAGGAGAGTGTCAAGAGGATGGGGCCAGATTCTTTTCAGTGGTGCCCAGTGATAGGACAAGGGGTAATGGGCACAGATTAGAATATGAAGTTCCACCTAAACATAAGGAAAAACTTCTATACTGTGAGGGTGACAGCACTGGAACAGGCTGCCCAGAGAGGTTGCAGTCTCCTTCTCTGGAGACTTTCAAGACCCACCTGGATGTGTTGCTGTGCAACTTGCTCTAGGTGATCCTGCTTTGTCAGGGTTGGACTAGATAATCCCTAGAGGTCCCTGCCAACACCTAGCATTCTGTAAATCTGTGATTCTGTGATATTCTTTCCCCAGAACCAGTTTTATCCTCTCAGTAAATTAAACAGTTCTGCACTAGCAAAAATCAACAGTAACAGGAATGCCACTTTTAAGTGGCAACATATATGATACATTGGGGTCAGTTCTCACCCTAGCTGAACCAAAGTTAGCTGGGAACACCACTGTTGGAACCAGCTAGGTTGTGACTAGGCTGTTTCTTCAGTCCTCAGGCTTCACCTGTCCATGGTTGCATACATTTTGCAAGCAAGGAATGGTAAACAATATCAGACTTTGCTCTGCCAGCCTCATTCTCTCTTGTTCATTTCCTACAGCCAAGAACAACGCTGAAGAATCTCTCAGGAGACACATTGCTCACAGCTGGTGGGTGGAGGGTTGTAAACCAAGCCAACATCATTACAATGCTACAGTATTCAATATCTATATCAGCTTTTGTGTTTGCAACAAATAATTCTACTGCCTGCTCTTGACAGATGACTTCAGTGAAAGTCCTGCAAGCTGAAGGGTAAGTAGACACGCATGACTTGAGTGAGGTTGACCTCTGTTAAATTGCTCACAGACCCAAGGTGAAATTCATGCTGCAGTAGATACAGTTAAGTGGTTGAAAGATTTGGTACTATGTGATATCAGAACTTGGTTCAATATTTTTACAACTCTTTGCATTTTTACACACACATAGACATACATATGCAACCACCATCAACTCCAGAGGATTTAATAGTGGTTTTTTGTCATGGGTATTGGCAAGATAATAACTATAATAATATGAAAATACCAATATAATTATAGCACAAAATGTACAGATCTCTGTAGGCTTTATTTTGTCAAACTTTCTTACAATCCTGCATGTTTTATTTGTGTTAAATGTGAACTTAATTAGTAATCAGAATTCTAGGTCTTTCTTTTCAATTCTAAACCTCCAGTACCAAATATTTTAATATCTTTCTTTTACTTTGCAGCACATTAAATAAGGCATTGAAAATTCAGCTTTATACTTGATAGATCTTTCTTACAAATATTCTGAGAAGGTTATAATTATTTAAATTTTAGTCCATAAGTGTTTAAACTACTCAGAAATAAAAGAACTCAAACCTAATTAATCATAATTTGACTAAAAAAATACTGTAAAAGGTGATTTATGATGGCTGCATATGAATGGATTTACTGGTGATTTAGGATAAGCAAATGGTTTGCTGTAAGGATCAAGTTTAAAGACAATGAGCAGCTGAGGAGAAGAAAAAGGTAACACCTACAAATATCATATGTATAAATTGTTATCTTACTCCTTACTTAGTCATACATGCTGGAGTGAGGTGACACAGCTCATGGCAGCTAAGCAACTCACTTAGACTACTCATTTGTTCATAGAGGAAGATTAGGACACTTTTAAGTGTAATTAAAAAAAAAAAAACCTTACATTCCTGTATCACAAAACCATGGCTGGCCACAGGAATATGGTAGTAGACACAGGGCTTGGTGCTGGTACCACAGGCTGCTTCACCATACCTGGGGTATATGAGAGAGTGGGTGGACCCCATTGCTGACATAAGGTAAGGAATAGAGATGTCCCTACTTGTGCAGGGAATTTGTACCAGATGACCTCTAGAGGTCCCTTCCAGCCTAAAACATTCTATGATTCTATGAATGTCTACCTCTATTTAAGCACTGCAATAGACTCCATCAGGGAAGATTTTTAAAGATAGGTTGGAAATCCAGCAGCCACGCAGGGTTTAAGCACAGCTAGAAGTGCACTGGAGTGGGAGACAAGAGCAGATAACCTCCTAGGTCAGTATTTTTTTATCTTACTCCTAGTCCTATCACTACAAGCCATTGTAAACAGTCCTCCAGCTTTCCTATAGGCGCCCTTCAGGTACTTCGAGGCTGCAAGACCTTATAGGTCTCCCTAGAGCCTTCTCTTCTCCAGGCTGAACAGCCCCAACTATCTCAGCCTATCTTCAAAGGAGAGGTGCTGCTCATCTTTGTGGCCCTCCACCAGACTCTCTCCAACAGGTCCATGTTCTTATAGAATAACAGAATCACAGAATTTCTGAGGCTGGAATAGATGTCCAAGATCATCAAGTCCAGCCTATAACCCAACACCATGACATCAGCTAGACCATGTCACTAAGCGCCACATCCAATCTTTCCTGAAACACCTCCAGGGATGGCAACTCCACCACCTCCCCGGGCAGTCCGTTCCACTGTTCTATCACCTTTTCCATGAGGAAGTGCTTCCTAATAGCCAACCTAAACCTCCCCTGGTGCAGCTTCAGGCCATGCTGTCACTAGTTGCCTGTGAGAAGAGCCCGGCCCCCACCTGACCTCAACTTCCCTTCAGGTAGTTGTAGAGAGTGATAAGGTCCCCCTGAGTCTCCTCTTCTCCAGGCTGATCAACCCCAGCTCCCTCAGCCTCTCCTCCTAAGACTTTCCCTCCAGTCCCTTCACCAGCC